>NW_025570696.1:0-59247 GCF_020424385.1 Procambarus clarkii | reverse complement strand
GAAAATCGCGCGGTTTTTGGCCGGTAGTGGCGAAAATCGCGCTATTTTTGGCTGCCAGCGGCGAAAATCGCGATTTTTGCCCGCCAGCTGCGGAAATCGCGCTATTTTTGGCCGGTAGCGGCGAAAATCGCGCGGTTTTTGGCCGGTAGCGGCGAAAATCGCGATTTTTGCCCGCCAGCGGCGAAAATCGCATGGTTTTTGGCCGCCAGCGGCGAAAATCGCGCGGTTTTTGGCCGCCAGCGGCGAAAATCGCGCGGTTTTTGGCCGGTAGCGGCGAAAATCGCGCGGTTTTTGGCCGGTAGCGGCGAAAATCGCGATTTTTGCCCGCCAGCTGCGAAAATCGCATGGTTTTTGGCCGCTAGCGGCGAAAATCGCGCGGTTTTTAGGCCGCGTGGTTTTTGGCCGGTAGCGGCGAAAATCGCGCTATTTTTGGCCGGTAGCGGCGAAAATCGCGATTTTTGCCCGCCAGCTGCGAAAATCGCATGGTTTTTGGCCGCTAGCGGCGAAAATCGCGCGGTTTTTGGCCGGTAGCGGCGAAAATCGCGTTATTTTTGGCCGGTAGCGGCGAAAATTGCGAATTTTGCCCGCCAGCTGCGAAAATCGCATGGTTTTTGGCCGCTAGCGGCGAAAATCGCGCGGTTTTTGGCCGGTAGCGGCGAAAATCGCGCTATTTTTGGCCAGTAGCGGCGAAAATCGCGCGTTTTATGGCCGGTAGCGGCGAAAATCGCGCGGTTTTTGCCCGGTAGCGGCGAAAATCGCGCTATTTTTGGCCGGTAGCGGCGAAAATCGCGATTTTTGCCCGCCAGCGGCGAAAATCGCATGGTTTTTGGCCGCTAGCGGCGAAAATCGCGCGGTTTTTGGCCGGTAGCGGCGAAAATCGCGCGGTTTTTGGCCGGTAGCGGCGAAAATCGCGCTATTTTTGGCCGGTAGCGGCGAAAATCGCGATTTTTTCCCGCCAGCGGCGAAAATCGCGCGGTTTTTGGCCGGTAGCGGCGAAAATCGCGCGGTTTTTGGCCGGTAGCGGCGAAAATCGCGCGGTTTTTGGCCGGTAGCGGCGAAAATCGCGATTTTTCCCCGCCAGCTGCGAAAATCGCTTGGTTTTGGGCCAGTAGCGGCGAAAATCGCGCGGTTTTTGGCCAGTAGCGGCGAAAATCGCGCTATTTTTGCGGCGAAAATCGCGCTATTTTTGGCCGCTAGCGGCGAAAATCGCGCGGTTTTTGGCCGGTAGCGGCGAAAATCGCGCGGTTTTTGGCCGGTAGCGGCGAAAATCGCGCTATTTTTGGCCAGTAGCGGCGAAAATCGCGCGGTTTTTGGCCGGTAGCGGCGAAAATCGCGCTATTTTTGGCCGGTAGCGGCGAAAATCGCGATTTTTGCCTGCCAGCTGCGAAAATCGCATGGTTTTTGGCCGCTAGCGGCGAAAATCGCGCGGTTTTTGGCCGGTAGCGGCGAAAATCGCGCGGTTTTTGGCCGGTAGCGGCGAAAATCGCGATTTTTTGGCCGCCAGCGGCGAAAATCGCGCGGTTTTTGGCCGGTAGCGGCGAAAATCGCGCGGTTTTTGGCCGGTAGCGGCGAAAATCGCGCTATTTTTGGCCGGTAGCTGCGAAAATCGCGATTTTTGCCCGCCAGCTGCGAAAATCGCATGGTTTTTGGCCGCTAGCAGCAAAAATCGCGCGGTTTTTGGCCGGTAGCTGCGAAAATCGCGTCATTTTTGGCCGGTAGCGGCGAAAATCGCGATTTTTGCCCGCCAGCTGCGAAAATCGCATGGTTTTTGGCCGCTAGCGGCGAAAATCGCGCGGTTTTTGGCCGGTAGCGGCGAAAATCGCGTTATTTTTGGCCGGTAGCGGCGAAAATCGCGATTTTTGCCCGCCAGCTGCGAAAATCGCATGGTTTTTGGCGGCCAGCGGCGAAAATCGCGCGGTTTTTGGCCGGTAGCGGCGAAAATCGCGCGGTTTTTGGCCGGTAGCGGCGAAAATCGCGCTATTTTTGGCCAGTAGCGCCGAAAATCGCGCGGTTTTTGGCCGGTAGCGGCGAAAATCGCGCGGTTTTTGGCCGGTAGCGGCGAAAATCGCGATTTTTGCCCGCCAGCTGCGAAAATCGCATGGTTTTTGGCGGTATGCGGCGAAAATCGCGCGGTTTTTGGCCGGTAGCGGCGAAAATCGCGCGGTTTTTGGCCAGTAGCGGCGAAAATTGCGCTATTTTTGGCCAGTAGCGGCGAAAATTGCGCGGTTTTTGGCCGGTAGCGGCGAAAATCGCGCTATTTTTGGCCGGTAGCGGCGAAAATCGCGATTTTTGCCCGCCAGCTGCGAAAATCGCATGGTTTTTGGCCGCGAGCGGCGAAAATCGCGCGGTTTTTGGCCGGTAGTGGCGAAAATCGCGCTATTTTTGGCCGGCAGCGGCGAAAATCGCGCTATTTTTGGCCGCGGCGAAAATCGCTGCGGAAAAATCGCGCTATTTTTGCCGCTAGCGGCGAAAATCGCGCGGTTTTTGGCCGCTAGCGGCGAAAATCGCGCGGTTTTTGCCGGTAGCGGCCAGCTGCGAAAATCGCATGGTTTTTGGCGGCCAGCGGCGAAAATCGCGCGGTTTTTGGCCGGTAGCGGCGAAAATCGCGCGGTTTTTGGCCGCTAGCGGCGAAAATCGCGCTATTTTTGGGCAGCTAGCGGCCGAAAATCGCGCGGTTTTTGGCCGGTAGCGGCGAAAATCGCGCTATTTTTGGCCGGTAGCGGCGAAAATCGCGATTTTTGCCCGCCAGCTGCGAAAATCGCATGTTTTTAGCGGCCACGGTAGCGGCGAAAATCGCGCGGTTTTTGGCCGGTAGCGGCGAAAATCGCGCGATTTTTGGCCGGTAGCGGCGAAAATCGCGCTATTTTTGCCGCTAGCTGCGAAAATCGCATGGTTTTTTGGCCGCTAGCGGCGAAAATCGCGCGGCGATTTTTGCCGCTAGCGGCGAAAATCGCGCGGTTTTTGGCCGCTAGCGGCGAAAATCGCGCGTTTTTGGCCGGTAGCGGCGAAAATCGCGCGGTTTTTGCCCGCTAGCGGCGAAAATCGCGCTATTTTTGGCCGCTAGCGCCGAAAATCGCGCGGTTTTTGGCCGGTAGCGGCGAAAATCGCGCTATTTTTGGCCGGTAGCGGCGAAAATCGCGATTTTTGCCTGCCAGCTGCGAAAATCGCATGGTTTTTGGCCGCTAGCGGCGAAAATCGTGCGGTTTTTGGCCGGTAGCGGCGAAAATCGCGATTTTTGCCCGCCTGCTGCGAAAATCGCATGTTTTTTGGCGATATGCGGCGAAAATCGCGCGGTTTTTGGCCGGTAGCGGCGAAAATCGCGCTATTTTTGGCCGGTAGCGGCGAAAATCGTGATTTTTGCCCGCTAGCTGCGAAAATCGAATGGTTTTTAGCCGCTAGCGGCGAAAATCGCGCGGTTTTTGGCCGGTAGCGGCGAAAATCGCGCTATTTTTGGCCGGTAGCGGCGAAAATCGCGATTTTTGCCCGCCAGCTGCGAAAATCGCATGGTTTTTGGCCGCGAGCGGCGAAAATCGCGCGGTTTTTGGCCGGTAGCGGCGAAAATCGCGCGATTTTTGGCCGGCAGCGGCGAAAATCGCGATTTTTGCCCGCCAGCTGCGAAAATCGCGCGGTTTTTGGCCGGTAGCGGCGAAAATCGCGCGGTTTTTGGCCGGTAGCGGCGAAAATCGCGATTTTTGCCCGCCAGCTGCGAAAATCGCATGGTTTTTGGCGGCCAGCGGCGAAAATCGCGCGGTTTTTGGCCGGTAGCGGCGAAAATCGCGATTTTTGCAGCTGGCGGGCGAAAATAGCGCGATTTTTGCCGCTAGCGGCGAAAATCGCGCGATTTTTGGCCGCTAGCGGCGAAAATCCATGCGATTTTTGGCCGCTGGCGGCGAAAATCGCGATTTTTGCCGCTAGCGGCGAAAATCGCATGGTTTTTGGCCGCTAGCGGCGAAAATCGCGCGATTTTTGGCCGCTAGCGGCGAAAATCGCGCGATTTTTGGCGCCTAGCGGCGAAAATCGCGATTTTTTGGCCGCTAGCGGCGAAAATCGCGCAATTTTCGGCCGCTAGCGGCGAAAATCGCGCGGTTTTGCCGCTAGCGGCGAAAATCGCGCGAATTTTGCCGCTAGCGGCGAAAATCGCGATTTTTGCCAGCCAGCAGCGAAAATCGCATGGTTTTTGGCCGCTAGCGGCGAAAATCGCGCGGTTTTTGGCCGGTAGCGGCGAAAATCGCGCTATTTTTGCCCGCCAGCTGCAAAAATCGCATAGTTTCTGGCCGCTAGCGGCGAAAATCGCGCGATTTTTGGCCGCTAGCGGCGAAAATCGCACGATTTTTGGCCGCTAGCGGCGAAATTTGCACGATTTTTGGCCGCTAGAAACGAAAATCGCCACGTTTTTGGCCGCTAGCGGCGAAAATCGCCCCTTTTTTGGCCGCTAGCGGCGAAAATCGCGCGATTTTTGGCAGGTAGCGGCGAAATTCGCGCATTTTTGCCCGCCAGCTGCGAAAATCGCATGGTTTCTGGCCGCTAGCGGCGAAAATCGCGCGGTTTTCGGCCGTTAGCGGCAAAAATCGCCCGATTTTTGGCCGCTAGCGCCAGCTGCGAAAATCGCATGGTTTTTGGCCGCTAGCGGCGAAAATCGCGCGGTTTTTGGCCGGTAGCGGCGAAAATCGCGCGTTTTTTGGCCGGTAGCGGCGAAAATCGCGCGGTTTTTGGCCGGTAGCGGCGAAAATCGCGCTATTTTTGGCCGGTAGCGGCGAAAATCGCGATTTTTGCCCGCCAGCTGGGAAAATCGCATGGTTTTTGGCCGCTAGCGGCGAAAATCGCGCGGTTTTTGGCCGGTAGCGGCGAAAATCGCGCTATTTTTGGCCGGTAGAGGCGAAAATCGCGATTTTTGCCCGCCAGCTGCGAATATTGCATGGTTTTTGGCCGCTAGCGGCGAAAATCGCGCGGTTTTTGGCCGGTAGCGGCGAAAATCGCTGTATTTTTGGCCGGTAGCGGCGAAATCGCGCTTTTTGCCTGCTAGCTGCGAAAATCGCATGGTTTTTGGCCGGAAGCGGCGAAAATCGCACGATTTTTGGCCGCTAGCGGCGAAAATTGCATGGTTTTTGGCCGCTAGCAGCAAAAATCGCGCGGTTTTTGGCCAGAAGCGGCGAAAATCGCTCTATTTTTGGCCAGTAGCGGCGAAAATCGCGCGGTTTTTGGCCGGTAGCGGCGAAAATCGCGCTATTTTTGGCCGGTAGCGGCGAAAATCGCGATTTTTGCCCGCCAGCTGCGAAAATCGCATGGTTTTTGGCCGGTAGCGGCGAAAATCGCGCGGTTTTTGGCCGGTAGCGGCGAAAATCGCGCTATTTTTGGCCGGTAGCGGCGAAAATCGCGATTTTTGCCGGCCAGCTGCGGAAATCGCGCTATTTTTGGCCGGTAGCGGCGAAAATCGCGCGGTTTTTGGCCGGTAGCGGCGAAAATCGCGATTTTTGCCCGCCAGCTGCGAAAATCGCATGGTTTTTGGCCGCTAGCGGCGAAAATCGCACGGTTTTTGGCCGGTAGCGGCGAAAATCGCGCGGTTTTTGGCCGCTAGCGGCGAAAATCGCGCGGTTTTTGGCCGGTAGCGGCGAAAATCGCGCTATTTTTGGCCAGTAGCGGCGAAAATCGCGCGGTTTTTGGCCGGTAGCGGCGAAAATCGGGCTATTTTTTGCCGGTAGCGGCGAAAATCGCGATTTTTGCCCGCCAGCTGCGAAAATCGAATGGTTTTTAGCCGCTAGCGGCGAAAATCGCGCGGTTTTTGGCCTGTAGCGGCGAAAATAGCGCTATTTTTGGCCGGTAGCGGCGAAAATCGCGATTTTTGCGCGCCAGCTGCGAAAATCGCATGGTTTTTGGCCGCGAGCGGCGAAAATCGCGCGGTTTTTGGCCGGTAGTGGCGAAAATCGCGCTATTTTTGGCTGCCAGCGGCGAAAATCGCGATTTTTGCCCGCCAGCTGCGGAAATCGCGCTATTTTTGGCCGGTAGCGGCGAAAATCGCGCGGTTTTTGGCCGGTACCGGCGTAAATAGCGATTTTTGCCCGCCAGCTGCGAAAATTGCATGGTTTTTGGCGGCCAGCGCGAAAATCGCGAGCGGCGAAAATCGCGCGGTTTTTGGCCGGTAGCGGCGAAAATTTTTTTGGCCAAAATCGCGCTATTTTTGCGCGGCGAAAATCGCGCGGTTTTTTGCCGGTAGCGGCGAAAATCGCGCTATTTTTGGCCGGTAGCGGCGAAAATCGCGATTTTTGCCAGCCAGCTGCGAAAATCGCATGGTTTTTGGCCGCTAGCGGCGAAAATCGTGCGGTTTTTGGCCGGTAGCGGCGAAAATCGCTCTATTTTTGGCCGGTAGCGGCGAAAATCGCGATTTTTGCCCGCCAGCTGCGAATATCGCATGGTTTTTGGCGGCTAGCGGCGAAAATCGCGCGGTTTTTGGCCGGTAGCGGCGAAAATCGCGTGGTTTTTGGCCGGTAGCGGCGAAAATCGCGCTATTTTTGGCCGGTAGCGGCGAAAATCGCGATTTTTGCCCGCCAGCTGCGAAAATCGCATGTTTTTGGGCCACTAGCGGCGAAAATCGCGCGGTTTTTGGCCGGTAGCGGCGAAAATCGCGTTATTTTTGGCCGGTAGCGGCGAAAATGGCGATTTTTGCCCGCCAGCTGCGAAAATCGCATGGTTTTTGGCCGCTAGCGGCGAAAATCGTGCTGTTTTTGGCCGGTAGCGGCGAAAATCGCGATTTTTGCCCGCCAGCTGCGAAAATCGCATGGTTTTTGGCGGTATGCGGCGAAAATCGCGCGGTTTTTGGCCGGTAGCGGCGAAAATCGCGCGGTTTTTGGCCAGTAGCGGCGAAAATTGCGCTATTTTTGGCCAGTAGCGGCGAAAATCGCGCGGTTTTTGGCAGGTAGCGGCGAAAATCGCGCTATTTTTGGCCGGTAGCGGCGAAAATCGCGATTTTTGCCCGCCAGCTGCGAAAATCGCATGGTTTTTGGCGGCTAGCGGCGAAAATCGCCCGGTTTTTAGCCGGTAGTGGCGAAAATCGCGCGGTTTTTGGCCGGTAGCGGCGAAAATCGCGCTATTTTTGGCCAGTAGCGGCGAAAATCGCGCGGTTTTTGGCCGGTAGCGGCGAAAATTGCGCTATTTTTCGCTGGCAGCGGCGAAAATCGCGATTTTTGCCCGCCAGCTCCGGAAATCGCGCTATTTTTGGCCGGTAGCGGCGAAAATCGCGCGGTTTTTGGCCGGTACCGGCGAAAATCGCGATTTTTGCCCGCCAGCTGCGAAAATTGCATGGTTTTTGCCCGCCAGCTGCGAAAATTGCATGGTTTTTGGCGGCCAGCGGCGAAAATCGCGCGGTTTTTGGCCGGTAGCGGCGAAAATCGCGCGGTTTTTGGCCGGTAGCGGCGAAAATTGCGCTATTTTTGGCCAGTAGCGCCGAAAATCGCGCGTTTTTTTGCCGGTAGCGGCGAAAATCGCGCTATTTTTGGCCGGTAGCGGCGAAAATTGCGATTTTTGCCTGCCAGCTGGGAAAATCGCATGGTTTTTGGCCGCTAGCGGCGAAAATCGCGCGGTTTTTGGCCGGTAGCGGCGAAAATCGCGCTATTTTTGGCCGGTAGCGGCGAAAATCGCGATTTTTGCCCGCCAGCTGCGAAAATCGCATGGTTTTTGGCCGCTAGCGGCGAAAATCGCGCGGTTTTTGGCCGGTAGCGGCGAAAATCGCGCTATTTTTGGCCGGTAGCGGCGAAAATCGCGCTTTTTGCCCGCTAGCTGCGAAAATCGCATGGTATTTGGCCGGAAGCGGCGAAAATCGCACGAATTTTGGCCGCTAGCGGCGAAAATCGCGCGGTTTTTGGCCGGTAGCGGCGAAAATCGCGCGGTTTTTGGCCAGTAGCGGCGAAAATCGCGCTATTTTTGGCCAGTAGCGGCGAAAATCGCGCGGTTTTTGGCCGGTAGCGGCGAAAATCGCGCTATTTTTGGCCGGTAGCGGCGAAAATCGCTATTTTTGCCCGCCAGCTTCGAAAATCGAGCGGTTTTTGGCCGGTAGCGGCGAAAATCGCGCGGTTTTTGGCCGGTAGCGGCGAAAATCGCGCTATTTTTGGCCGGTAGCGGCGAAAATCGCGCGGTTTTTGGCCGCAAGCTGCGAAAATCGCGCTATTTTTGGCCGGTAGCGGCGAAAATCGCGCGGTTTTTGGCCGGTAGCGGCGAAAATCGCGATTTTTGCCCGCCAGCTGCGAAAATCGCGGTTTTTGGCCGGTAGCGGCGAAAATCGCGCGGTTTTTGGCCGGTAGCGGCGAAAATCGCGCTATTTTTGGCCGGTAGCGGCGAAAATCGCGATTTTTGCCCGCCAGCTGCGAAAATCGCATGGTTTTTTGGCCGCGAGCGGCGAAAATCGCGCGGTTTTTGGCCGGTAGCGGCGAAAATCGCGCTATTTTTGGCCGCCAGCGGCGAAAATCGCGATTTTTGCCCGCCAGCTGCGAAAATCGCTCTGTTTTTGGCCGGTAGCGGCGAAAATCGCGCGGTTTTTGGCCGGTAGCGGCGAAAATCGCGATTTTTCCCCGCCAGCGGCGAAAATCGCGCGGTTTTTGGCCGTAGCGGCGAAAATCGCGCGGTTTTTGGCCGCGCTAGCGGCGAAAATCGCGCGGTTTTTGGCCGGTAGCGGCGAAAATCGCGCTATTTTTGGCCGGTAGCGGCGAAAATCGCGATTTTTGCCCGCCAGCTGCGAAAATCGCATGGTTTTTGGCCGCTAGCGGCGAAAATCGCGCGGTTTTTGGCCGGTAGCGGCGAAAATCGCGCTATTTTTGGCCGGTAGCGGCGAAAATCGCGATTTTTGGCCGCCAGCGCGAAAATCGCGCGGTTTTTGGCCGGTAGCGGCGAAAATCGCGCGGTTTTTGGCCGGTAGCGGCGAAAATCGCGCGGTTTTTGGCCGGCGAAAATCGCGATCGCGCTATTTTTGGCCGGTAGCGGCGAAAATCGCGCGGTTTTTGGCCGGTAGCGGCGAAAATCGCGATTTTTGCCCGCCAGCTGCGAAAATCGCATGGTTTTTGGCCGCTAGCGGCGAAAATCGCGCGGTTTTTGGCCGGTAGCGGCGAAAATCGCGTGGTTTTTGGCCGCTCGCGGCGAAAATCGCGCGGTTTTTGCCCGCCAGCGGCGAAAATCGCGCGGTTTTTGGCCGCTAGCGGCAAAAATCGCGCTATTTTTGGCCGGTAGCGGCGAAAATCGCGATTTTTGCCCGCCAGCTGCGAAAATCGCATGGTTTTTGGCCGCTAGCGGCGAAAATCGCGCGGTTTTTGGCCGGTAGCGGCGAAAATCGCGCGGTTTTTGGCCGGTAGCGGCGAAAATCGCGCTTTTTTGGGCCAGTAGCGGCGAAAATCGCGCGGTTTTTGGCCGGTAGCGGCGAAAATCGCGCTATTTTTGGCCGGTAGCGGCGAAAATCGCGATTTTTGCCCGCCAGCTGCGAAAATCGCATGGTTTTTGGCCGCTAGCGGCGAAAATCGCGCGGTTTTTGGCCGGTAGCGGCGAAAATGGCGCGGTTTTTGGCCGGTAGCGGCGAAAATCGCGCTATTTTTGGCCGGTAGCGGCGAAAATCGCGCGGTTTTTGGCCGGTAGTGGCGAAAATCGCGCGGTTTTTGGCCGGTAGCGGCGAAAATCGCGATTTTTTTGCCCGCCAGCTGCGAAAATCGCGCTATTTTTGGCCGGTAGCGGCGAAAATCGCGCGGTTTTTGGCCGGTAGCGGCGAAAATCGCGCTATTTTTGGCCGGTAGCGGCGAAAATCGCGATTTTTGCCCGCCAGCTGCGAAAATCGCATGGTTTTTGGCCGCTAGCGGCGAAAATCGCGCGGTTTTTGGCCGGTAGCGGCGAAAATCGCGCGGTTTTTGGCCGGTAGCGGCGAAAATCGCGCTATTTTTGGCCAGTAGCGGCGAAAATCGCGCGGTTTTTGGCCGGTAGCGGCGAAAATCGCGCTATTTTTGGCCGGTAGCGGCGAAAATCGCGATTTTTGCCCGCCAGCTGCGAAAATCGCATGGTTTTTGGCCGCTAGCGGCGAAAATCGCGCGGTTTTTGGCCGGTAGCGGCGAAAATCGCGCTATTTTTGGCCGGTAGCGGCGAAAATCGCGATTTTTGCCCGCCAGCTGCGAAAATCGCATGGTTTTTGGCCGCTAGCGGCGAAAATCGCGCGGTTTTTGGCCGGTAGCGGCGAAAATCGCGCGGTTTTTGGCCGGTAGCGGCGAAAATCGCGATTTTTGCCCGCCAGCTGCGAAAATCGCATGGTTTTTGGCCGGTAGCGGCGAAAATCGCGCGGTTTTTGGCCGGTAGCGGCGAAAATCGCGCGGTTTTTGGCCGGTAGCGGCGAAAATCGCGCGGTTTTTGGCCAGTAGCGGCGAAAATCGCGCTATTTTTGGCCGGTAGCGGCGAAAATCGCGCGGTTTTTGGCCGGTAGCGGCGAAAATCGCGCTATTTTTGGCCGGTAGCGGCGAAAATCGCGATTTTTGCCCGCCAGCTGCGAAAATCGCGGTTTTTGGCCGGTAGCGGCGAAAATCGCGCGGTTTTTGGCCGGTAGCGGCGAAAATCGCGCTATTTTTGGCCGGTAGCGGCGAAAATCGCGATTTTTTTGCGAAAATCGCGCGGTTCGCGCGGTTTTTGGCCGGTAGCGGCGAAAATCGCGCGGTTTTTGGCCGGTAGCGGCGAAAATCGCGATTTTTTCCCGCCAGCTGCGAAAATCGCATGGTTTTTGGCCGCTAGCGGCGAAAATCGCGCGGTTTTTGGCCGGTAGCGGCGAAAATCGCGCGGTTTTTGGCCAGTAGCGGCGAAAATCGCGCGGTTTTTGGCCGGTAGCGGCGAAAATCGCGCTATTTTTGGCCAGTAGCGGCGAAAATCGCGCGGTTTTTGGCCGGTAGCGGCGAAAATCGCGCTATTTTTGGCCGGTAGCGGCGAAAATCGCGATTTTTTCCCGCCAGCTGCGAAAATCGCGCGGTTTTTGGCCGGTAGCGGCGAAAATCGCGCGGTTTTTAGCGGCGAAAATCGCGCTATTTTTGGCCGGTAGCGGCGAAAATCGCGATTTTTGCGCGCCAGCTGCGAAAATCGCGGTTTTTGGCCGCGAGCGGCGAAAATCGCGCGGTTTTTGGCCGGTAGCGGCGAAAATCGCGCTATTTTTGGCCGCCAGCGGCGAAAATCGCGATTTTTTGGCCGCCAGCGGCGAAAATCGCGCGGTTTTTGGCCGGTAGCGGCGAAAATCGCGCGGTTTTTGGCCGGCGCGGCGAAAATCGCGATTTTTGCCCGCCAGCTGCGAAAATCGCATGGTTTTTGGCGGCCAGCGGCGAAAATCGCGCTATTTTTGGGCCAGTAGCGGCGAAAATCGCGCGGTTTTTGGCCGCGCGGCGAAAATTTTTTTGGCCGGTAGCGGCGAAAATCGCGCTTTTTTTGCGAAAATCGCGGTAGCGGCGGCGAAAATCGCGCGGTTTTTGGCCGGTAGCGGCGAAAATCGCGCTATTGTTGGCCGGTAGCGGCGAAAATCGCGCGGTTTTTGGCCGGTAGCGGCGAAAATCGCGCTATTTTTGGCCGCTAGCGGCGAAAATCGCGCGGTTTTTGGCCGCCAGCGGCGAAAATCGCGCGGTTTTTGGCCGGTAGCGGCGAAAATCGCGCGGTTTTTGGCCGGTAGCGGCGAAAATCGCGATTTTTGGCCGGTAGCGGCGAAAATCGCGCTATTTTTGGCCGGTAGCGGCGAAAATCGCGATTTTTGCCCGAAAGCTGCGAAAATCGCGGTTTTTGGCCGCTAGCGGCGAAAATCGCGCGGTTTTTGGCCGGTAGCGGCGAAAATCGCGCTATTTTTGGCCGGTAGCGGCGAAAATCGCGATTTTTGCCCGCCAGCTGCGAAAATCGCATGGTTTTTGGCCGCTAGCGGCGAAAATCGCGCGGTTTTTGGCCGGTAGCGGCGAAAATCGCGCTATTTTTGGCCGGTAGCGGCGAAAATCGCGCGATTTTTGCCCGCCAGCGGCGAAAATCGCGCGGTTTTTGGCCGGTAGCGGCGAAAATCGCGCGGTTTTTGGCCGGTAGCGGCGAAAATCGCGCGGTTTTTTTGGCCGGTAGCGGCGAAAATCGCGCTATTTTTGGCCGCCAGCGGCGAAAATCGCGCGGTTTTTGGCCGGTAGCGGCGAAAATCGCGCTATTTTTGGCCGGTAGCGGCGAAAATCGCGATTTTTGCCCGCCAGCTGCGAAAATCGCATGGTTTTTGGCCGCTAGCGGCGAAAATCGCGCGGTTTTTGGCCGGTAGCGGCGAAAATCGCGCGGTTTTTGGCCGGTAGCGGCGAAAATCGCGCTATTTTTGGCCCGGCCAGCTGCGAAAATCGCATGGTTTTTGGCCGCTAGCGGCGAAAATCGCGCGGTTTTTGGCCGGTAGCGGCGAAAATCGCGCTATTTTTGGCCGGTAGCGGCGAAAATCGCGATTTTTTGCCCGCCAGCTCGCATGCGAAAATCGCGCGGTTTTTGGCCGGTAGCGGCGAAAATCGCGCGGTTTTTGGCCGGTAGCGGCGAAAATCGCGATTTTTGCCCGCCAGCTGCGAAAATCGCATGGTTTTTGGCCGCGAGCCGCGAAAATCGCGCGGTTTTGGCCGGTAGTGGCGAAAATCGCGCGGTTTTTGGCCGGTAGCGGCGAAAATCGCGCTATTTTTGGCCGGTAGCGGCGAAAATCGCGCTATTTTTGGCCGCGCGAAAATCGCGCGGTTTGGCCGGTAGCGGCGAAAATCGCGCTATTTTTGGCCGGTAGCGGCGAAAATCGCGATTTTTGCCCGCCAGCTGCGAAAATCGCATGGTTTTTGGCCGCTAGCGGCGAAAATCGCGCGGTTTTTGGCCGGTAGCGGCGAAAATCGCGCTATTTTTGGCCGGTAGCGGCGAAAATCGCGATTTTTGCCCGCCAGCTGCGAAAATCGCGCTATTTTTGGCCGCTAGCGGCGAAAATCGCGCGGTTTTTGGCCGGTAGCGGCGAAAATCGCGCTATTTTTGGCCGGTAGCGGCGAAAATCGCGCTATTTTTGGCCGCCAGCGGCGAAAATCGCGCTATTTTTGGCCGGTAGCGGCGAAAATCGCGCGGTTTTTGGCCGGTAGCGGCGAAAATCGCGCGGTTTTTGGCCGCTAGCGGCGAAAATCGCGCGGTTTTTTGGCCGCCAGCGGCGAAAATCGCGCGGTTTTTGGCCGGTAGCGGCGAAAATCGCGCGGTTTTTGGCCGCTAGCGGCGAAAATCGCGCGGTTTTTGGCCGCTAGCGGCGAAAATCGCGCGGTTTTTGGCCGGTAGCGGCGAAAATCGCGCGGCGAAAATTTTGGCCGGTAGCGGCGAAAATCGCGATTTTTGGCCGCCAGCGGCGAAAATCGCATGGTTTTTGGCCGCTAGCGGCGAAAATCGCGCGGTTTTTGGCCGGTAGCGGCGAAAATCGCGCGGTTTTTGGCCGGTAGCGGCGAAAATCGCGATTTTTGCCCGCCAGCTGCGAAAATCGCATGGTTTTTGGCCGCTAGCGGCGAAAATCGCGCGGTTTTTGGCCGGTAGCGGCGAAAATCGCGCTATTTTTGGCCGCCAGCTGCGAAAATCGCATATTTTTGGCCGCTAGCGGCGAAAATCGCGCGGTTTTTGGCCGCTAGCGGCGAAAATCGCGCGGTTTTTGGCCGGTAGCGGCGAAAATCGCGCGGTTTTTGGCCGCCAGCGGCGAAAATCGCATGGTTTTTGGCCGCTAGCGGCGAAAATCGCGCGGTTTTTGGCCGGTAGCGGCGAAAATCGCGCTATTTTTGGCCGGTAGCGGCGAAAATCGCGATTTTTGCCCGCCAGCTGCGAAAATCGCATGGTTTTTGGCCGCTAGCGGCGAAAATCGCGCGGTTTTTGGCCGGTAGCGGCGAAAATCGCGCCGGTAGCGGCGAAAATTTTTGCCGGTAGCGGCGAAAATCGCGCTATTTTTGGCCGGTAGCGGCGAAAATCGCGCTATTTTTGCCCGCCAGCTGCGAAAATCGCATGGTTTTTGGCCGCTAGCGGCGAAAATCGCGCGGTTTTTGGCCGGTAGCGGCGAAAATCGCGCTATTTTTGGCCGGTAGCGGCGAAAATCGCGATTTTTGCCCGTTTTTTTTTGGCCGCTAGCGGCGAAAATCGCGCGGTTTTTGGCCGGTAGCGGCGAAAATCGCGCGGTTTTTGGCCGGTAGCGGCGAAAATCGCGCGATTTTTGGCCGCCAGCGGCGAAAATCGCGCGGTTTTTGGCCGCTAGCGGCGAAAATCGCGCGGTTTTTTGGCCGGTAGCGGCGAAAATCGCGCGATATTTTTGGCCGGTAGCGGCGAAAATCGCGCAATTTTTGCCCGCCAGCTGCGAAAATCGCGCGGTTTTTGGCCGCTAGCGGCGAAAATCGCGCGGTTTTTGGCCGGTAGCGGCGAAAATCGCGCGGTTTTTGGCCGCCAGCTGCGAAAATCGCTTGGTTTTTGGCCGGTAGCGGCGAAAATCGCGCGGTTTTTGGCCAGTAGCGGCGAAAATCGCGCGGTTTTTGGCCGGTAGCGGCGAAAATCGCGCGGTTTTTGGCCGGTAGCGGCGAAAATCGCGCTATTTTTGGCCGGTAGCGGCGAAAATCGCGCGGTTTTTGGCCGGTAGCGGCGAAAATCGCGATTTTTCCCCGCCAGCTGCGAAAATCGCTTGGTTTTTGGCCGGTAGCGGCGAAAATCGCGCGGTTTTTGGCCGGTAGCGGCGAAAATCGCGCTATTTTTGGCCGGTAGCGGCGAAAATCGCGATTTTTGCCCGCCAGCTGCGAAAATCGCATGGTTTTTGGCCGGTAGCGGCGAAAATCGCGCGGTTTTTGGCCGGTAGCGGCGAAAATCGCGCTATTTTTGGCCGGTAGCGGCGAAAATCGCGCTTTTTGGCCGCGAGCGGCGAAAATCGCGCGGTTTTTGGCCGGTAGCGGCGAAAATCGCGCGGTTTTTGGCCGGTAGCGGCGAAAATCGCGATTTTTTGGCCGCCAGCGGCGAAAATCGCGCGGTTTTTGGCCGGTAGCGGCGAAAATCGCGCTATTTTTGGCCGGTAGCGGCGAAAATCGCGCGGTTTTTGGCCGGTAGCGGCGAAAATCGCGCTTTTTTTGGCCGGTAGCGGCGAAAATCGCGATTTTTGCCCGCCAGCTGCGAAAATCGCGCGTTTTTGGCCGCTAGCGGCGAAAATCGCGCGGTTTTTGGCCGGTAGCGGCGAAAATCGCGCTATTTTTGGCCGGTAGCGGCGAAAATCGCGATTTTTGGCCGGCCAGCGGCGAAAATCGCGCGGTTTTTGGCCGGTAGCGGCGAAAATCGCGCGGTTTTTGGCCGGTAGCGGCGAAAATCGCGCTATTTTTGGCCGGTAGCGGCGAAAATCGCGCTATTTTTGCCGCCAGCGGCGAAAATCGCGCGGTTTTTGGCCGCTAGCGGCGAAAATCGCGCGGTTTTTGGCCGGTAGCGGCGAAAATCGCGCTATTTTTGGCCGGTAGCGGCGAAAATCGCGATTTTTTTGCCCGCCAGCTGCGAAAATCGCGCTATTTTGGCCGCCAGCGGCGAAAATCGCGCGGTTTTTGGCCGGTAGCGGCGAAAATCGCGCTATTTTTGGCCGGTAGCGGCGAAAATCGCGATTTTTTCCCGCCAGCTGCGAAAATCGGCGATTTTTGGCCGCTAGCGGCGAAAATTGCGCGGTTTTTGGCCGGTAGCGGCGAAAATCGCGCGGTTTTTGGCCGGTAGCGGCGAAAATCGCGATTTTTGCCCGCCAGCTGCGAAAATCGCATGGTTTTTGGCCGGTAGCGGCGAAAATCGCGCGGTTTTTGGCCGGTAGCGGCGAAAATCGCGCGGTTTTTGGCCGGTAGCGGCGAAAATCGCGCTTTTTTGGCCGGTAGCGGCGAAAATCGCGCGGTTTTTTTGGCCGGTAGCGGCGAAAATCGCGCGGCGAAAATTTTTTGCCCGCCAGCTGCGAAAATCGCTAGGTTTTTGGCCGCTAGCGGCGAAAATCGCGCGGTTTTTGGCCGGTAGCGGCGAAAATCGCGCTATTTTTGGCCGGTAGCGGCGAAAATCGCGATTTTTGCCCGCCAGCTGCGAAAATCGCGCGGTTTTTGGCCGGTAGCGGCGAAAATCGCGCGGTTTTTGGCCGGTAGCGGCGAAAATCGCGCGGTTTTTGGCCGGCCAGCGGCGAAAATCGCGCTAAAATCGCGCGGTTTTTGGCCGGTAGCGGCGAAAATCGCGCGGTTTTTGGCCGGTAGCGGCGAAAATCGCGCTATTTTTGGCCGGTAGCGGCGAAAATCGCGGTTTTTGGCCGCCAGCGGCGAAAATCGCGCGGTTTTTGGCCGCTAGCGGCGAAAATCGCGCGGTTTTTGGCCGGTAGCGGCGAAAATCGCGCGGTTTTTGGCCGGTAGCGGCGAAAATCGCGCTATTTTTGGCCGGTAGCGGCGAAAATCGCGATTTTTGCCCGCCAGCTGCGAAAATCGCATGGTTTTTGGCCGCTAGCGGCGAAAATCGCGCGGTTTTTGGCCGGTAGCGGCGAAAATCGCGCTATTTTTGGCCGGTAGCGGCGAAAATCGCGATTTTTTTGGCCGCGAGCGGCGAAAATCGCGCGGTTTTTGGCCGGTAGCGGCGAAAATCGCGCTATTTTTGGCCGGTAGCGGCGAAAATCGCGATTTTTGCCCGCCAGCTGCGAAAATCGCATGGTTTTTGGCCGGTAGCGGCGAAAATCGCGCGGTTTTTGGCCGGTAGCGGCGAAAATCGCGCGGTTTTTGGCCGGTAGCGGCGAAAATCGCGCTATTTTTGGCCGCCAGCGGCGAAAATCGCGCGGTTTTTGGCCGGTAGCGGCGAAAATCGCGCTATTTTTGGCCGGTAGCGGCGAAAATCGCGATTTTTGCCCGCCAGCGGCGAAAATCGCGCGGTTTTTGGCCGGTAGCGGCGAAAATCGCTCGGTTTTTGGCCGGTAGCGGCGAAAATCGCGCGGTTTTTGGCCGGTAGCGGTGAAAATCGCGCTATTTTTGGCCGCCAGCGGCGAAAATCGCGCGGTTTTTGGCCGGTAGCGGCGAAAATCGCGAAAATTTTTTGGCCGGTAGCGGCGAAAATCGCGCTATTTTTGGCCGCCAGCGGCGAAAATCGCGCGGTTTTTGGCCGGTAGCGGCGAAAATCGCGCGGTTTTTGGCCGGTAGCGGCGAAAATCGCGAGCGGCGAAAATCGCGCTTTTTTGGCCGCCAGCGGCGAAAATCGCGCGGTTTTTGGCCGGTAGCGGCGAAAATCGCGCGGTTTTTGGCCGGTAGCGGCGAAAATCGCGCGGTTTTTGGCCGGTAGCGGCGAAAATCGCGCGGTTTTTGGCCGGTAGCGGCGAAAATCGCGCTATTTTTGGCCGGTAGCGGCGAAAATCGCGATTTTTTTTTGGCCGCCAGCTGCGAAAATCGCGCTATTTTTGGCCGGTAGCGGCGAAAATCGCGCGGTTTTTGGCCGGTAGCGGCGAAAATCGCGCTATTTTTGGCCGGTAGCGGCGAAAATCGCGATTTTTGCCCGCCAGCTGCGAAAATCGCGCTATTTTTGGCCGCTAGCGGCGAAAATCGCGCGGTTTTTGGCCGGTAGCGGCGAAAATCGCGCTATTTTTGGCCGGTAGCGGCGAAAATCGCGATTTTTGGCCCGCCAGCTGCGAAAATCGCATGGTTTTTGGCCGCTAGCGGCGAAAATCGCGCGGTTTTTGGCCGGTAGCGGCGAAAATCGCGCGGTTTTTGGCCGGTAGCGGCGAAAATCGCGCGGTTTTTGCCCGCCAGCGGCGAAAATCGCGCGGTTTTTGGCCGGTAGCGGCGAAAATCGCGCGGTTTTTGGCCGGTAGCGGCGAAAATCGCGCTATTTTTGGCCGGTAGCGGCGAAAATCGCGATTTTTGGCCGCCAGCGGCGAAAATCGCGCGGTTTTTGGCCGCTAGCGGCGAAAATCGCGCGGTTTTTGGCCGGTAGCGGCGAAAATCGCGCTTTTTGCCCGCCAGCTGCGAAAATCGCGAGGTTTTTGGCCGGTAGCGGCGAAAATCGCGCGGTTTTTGGCCGGTAGCGGCGAAAATCGCGCGGTTTTTGGCCGGTAGCGGCGAAAATCGCGCTAGGCCGGTAGCGGCGAAAATCGCGCGGTTTTTGGCCGGTAGCGGCGAAAATCGCGCGGTTTTTGGCCGGTAGCGGCGAAAATCGCGCGGTTTTTGGCCGGTAGCGGCGAAAATCGCGCTATTTTTGGCCGCCAGCGGCGAAAATCGCGCGGTTTTTGGCCGGTAGCGGCGAAAATCGCGCGGTTTTTGGCCGGTAGCGGCGAAAATCGCGATTTTTGCCCGCCAGCTGCGAAAATCGCATGGTTTTTGGCCGGTAGCGGCGAAAATCGCGCGGTTTTTGGCCGGTAGCGGCGAAAATCGCGCGGTTTTTGGCCGGTAGCGGCGAAAATCGCGCTATTTTTGGCCGCCAGCGGCGAAAATCGCGCGGTTTTTTTTGGCCGGTAGCGGCGAAAATCGCGCTATTTTTGGCCGGTAGCGGCGAAAATCGCGATTTTTGCCCGCCAGCTGCGAAAATCGCATGGTTTTTGGCCGCTAGCGGCGAAAATCGCGCGGTTTTTGGCCGGTAGCGGCGAAAATCGCGCGGTTTTTGGCCGGTAGCGGCGAAAATCGCGCGAAAATTTTTTTGGCCGCCAGCGGCGAAAATCGCGCGGTTTTTGGCCGGTAGCGGCGAAAATCGCGCTATTTTTGGCCGGTAGCGGCGAAAATCGCGATTTTTTTTGCCCGCCAGCTGCGAAAAATCGCGCGGTTTTTGGCCGGTAGCGGCGAAAATCGCGCGGTTTTTGGCCGGTAGCGGCGAAAATCGCGCTATTTTAGGCCGGTAGCGGCGAAAATCGCGATTTTTGCCCGCCAGCTGCGAAAATCGCATGGTTTTTGGCCGCTAGCGGCGAAAATCGCGCGGTTTTTGGCCGGTAGCGGCGAAAATCGCGCTATTTTTGGCCGGTAGCAGCGAAAATCGCGATTTTTGGCCCGCCAGCTGCGAAAATCGCGCGGTTTTTGGCCGCTAGCGGCGAAAATCGCGCGGTTTTTGGCCGGTAGCGGCGAAAATCGCGCTATTTTTGGCCGCCAGCGGCGAAAATCGCGCGGTTTTTGGCCGGTAGCGGCGAAAATCGCGCGGTTTTTGGCCGGTAGCGGCGAAAATCGCGCTATTTTTGGCCGGTAGCGGCGAAAATCGCGCGGTTTTTTGGCCGGTAGCGGCGAAAATCGCGCGGTTTTTGGCCGGTAGCGGCGAAAATCGCGCGGTTTTTTGCCCGCCAGCGGCGAAAATCGCGCGGTTTTTGGCCGCTAGCGGCGAAAATCGCGCGGTTTTTGGCCGGTAGCGGCGAAAATCGCGCTTTTTTGGCCGGTAGCGGCGAAAATCGCGATTTTTGGCCGCCAGCGGCGAAAATCGCGCGGTTTTTGGCCGCTAGCGGCGAAAATCGCGCGGTTTTTGGCCGGTAGCGGCGAAAATCGCGCTATTTTTGGCCGGTAGCGGCGAAAATCGCGCGTTTTTTGGCCGGTAGCGGCGAAAATCGCGCGGTTTTTGCCCGGGCGGCGAAAATCGCGCGGTTTTTGGCCGGTAGCGGCGAAAATCGCGCGAAAATTTTTTGGCCGGTAGCGGCGAAAATCGCGCGGTTTTTGGCCGCCAGCGGCGAAAATCGCGCGGTTTTTGGCCGCCAGCGGCGAAAATCGCGCGGTTTTTGGCCGGTAGCGGCGAAAATCGCGCGGTTTTTTGGCCGGTAGCGGCGAAAATCGCGATTTTTTTGCCCGCCAGCTGCGAAAATCGCATGGTTTTTGGCCGCTAGCGGCGAAAATCGCGCGGTTTTTGGCCGGTAGCGGCGAAAATCGCGCTATTTTTGGCCGGTAGCGGCGAAAATCGCGATTTTTTGCCCGCCAGCTGCGAAAATCGCGCGGTTTTTGGCCGCTAGCGGCGAAAATCGCGCGGTTTTTGGCCGGTAGCGGCGAAAATCGCGCGGTTTTTGGCCGGTAGCGGCGAAAATCGCGCTATTTTTGGCCGCCAGCGGCGAAAATCGCGCGGTTTTTGGCCGGTAGCGGCGAAAATCGCGCTATTTTTGGCCGGTAGCGGCGAAAATCGCGCGGTTTTTGGCCGGTAGCGGCGAAAATCGCGATTTTTTGGCCGCCAGCGGCGAAAATCGCGCGGTTTTTGGCCGGTAGCGGCGAAAATCGCGCGGTTTTTGGCCGGTAGCGGCGAAAATCGCGCTATTTTTGGCCGGTAGCGGCGAAAATCGCGATTTTTTGCCCGCCAGCTGCGAAAATCGCATGGTTTTTGGCCGCTAGCGGCGAAAATCGCGCGGTTTTTGGCCGGTAGCGGCGAAAATCGCGCTATTTTTGGCCGGTAGCGGCGAAAATCGCGCTATTTTTGCCCGCCAGCTGCGAAAATCGCGCGGTTTTTGGCCGGTAGCGGCGAAAATCGCGCGGTTTTTGGCCGGTAGCGGCGAAAATCGCGATTTTTTGCCCGCCAGCTGCGAAAATCGCATGGTTTTTGGCCGCTAGCGGCGAAAATCGCGCGGTTTTTTTGGCCGGTAGCGGCGAAAATCGCGCGGTTTTTGGCCGGTAGCGGCGAAAATCGCGCTATTTTTGGCCGCCAGCGGCGAAAATCGCGCGGTTTTTGGCCGCTAGCGGCGAAAATCGCGCGGTTTTTGGCCGGTAGCGGCGAAAATCGCGCGGTTTTTGGCCGGTAGCGGCGAAAATCGCGATTTTTTTGCCCGCCAGCGGCGAAAATCGCGCGGTTTTTGGCCGCTAGCGGCGAAAATCGCGCGGTTTTTGGCCGGTAGCGGCGAAAATCGCGCGGTTTTTGGCCGGTAGCGGCGAAAATCGCGCTATTTTTGGCCGCCAGCGGCGAAAATCGCGCGGTTTTTGGCCGCCAGCGGCGAAAATCGCGCGGTTTTTGGCCGGTAGCGGCGAAAATCGCGCGGTTTTTGGCCGGTAGCGGCGAAAATCGCGCTATTTTTGGCCGCTAGCGGCGAAAATCGCGCGGTTTTTGGCCGGTAGCGGCGAAAATCGCGCTATTTTTGGCCGGTAGCGGCGAAAATCGCGATTTTTGCCCGCCAGCTGCGAAAATCGCGCGGTTTTTGGCCGCTAGCGGCGAAAATCGCGCGGTTTTTGGCCGGTAGCGGCGAAAATCGCGCTATTTTTGGCCGGTAGCGGCGAAAATCGCGCTATTTTTGGCCGCCAGCTGCGAAAATCGCGCGGTTTTTGGCCGCTAGCGGCGAAAATCGCGCGGTTTTTGGCCGGTAGCGGCGAAAATCGCGCGGTTTTTGGCCGGTAGCGGCGAAAATCGCGCTATTTTTGGCCGCCAGCGGCGAAAATCGCGCGGTTTTTGGCCGGTAGCGGCGAAAATCGCGCGGTTTTTGGCCGGTAGCGGCGAAAATCGCGCGGTTTTTGGCCGCTAGCGGCGAAAATCGCGCGGTTTTTGGCCGGTAGCGGCGAAAATCGCGCTATTTTTGGCCGGTAGCGGCGAAAATCGCGATTTTTTGCCCGCCAGCGGCGAAAATCGCGCTATTTTTGGCCGCTAGCGGCGAAAATCGCGCGGTTTTTGGCCGGTAGCGGCGAAAATCGCGCTATTTTTGGCCGGTAGCGGCGAAAATCGCGCGGTTTTTGGCCGCCAGCGGCGAAAATCGCGCGGTTTTTGGCCGCTAGCGGCGAAAATCGCGCGGTTTTTGGCCGGTAGCGGCGAAAATCGCGCGGTTTTTGGCCGGTAGCGGCGAAAATCGCGCTATTTTTGGCCGGTAGCGGCGAAAATCGCGATTTTTTGGCCTGCCAGCTGCGAAAATCGCATGGTTTTTGGCCGCTAGCGGCGAAAATCGCGCGGTTTTTGGCCGGTAGCGGCGAAAATCGCGCGGTTTTTGGCCGGTAGCGGCGAAAATCGCGCTTTTTGCCCGCCAGCGGCGAAAATCGCATGGTTTTTGGCCGGTAGCGGCGAAAATCGCGCGGTTTTTGGCCGGTAGCGGCGAAAATCGCGCTATTTTTGGCCGGTAGCGGCGAAAATCGCGCTATTTTTGGCCGCTAGCGGCGAAAATCGCGCGGTTTTTGGCCGGTAGCGGCGAAAATCGCGCGGTTTTTGGCCGGTAGCGGCGAAAATCGCGATTTTTTGCCCGCCAGCTGCGAAAATCGCGATTTTTTGGCCGCCCGGCGAAAATCGCGCGGTTTTTGGCCGGTAGCGGCGAAAATCGCGCGGTTTTTGGCCGGTAGCGGCGAAAATCGCGCTATTTTTGGCCGGTAGCGGCGAAAATCGCGGTTTTTGGCCGCCAGCGGCGAAAATCGCGCGGTTTTTGGCCGGTAGCGGCGAAAATCGCGCTTTTTTGGCCGCTAGCGGCGAAAATCGCGCGGTTTTTTTTGGCCGGTAGCGGCGAAAATCGCGCTATTTTTGGCCGGTAGCGGCGAAAATCGCGCGGTTTTTGCCCGCCTGCTGCGAAAATCGCATGGTTTTTGGCCGCTAGCGGCGAAAATCGCGCGGTTTTTGGCCGGTAGCGGCGAAAATCGCGCTATTTTTGGCCGGTAGCGGCGAAAATCGCGATTTTTTGCGTTTTTTGGCCGCCAGCTGCGAAAATCGCGCGGTTTTTGGCCGCTAGCGGCGAAAATCGCGCGGTTTTTGGCCGGTAGCGGCGAAAATCGCGCTATTTTTGGCCGGTAGCGGCGAAAATCGCGCTATTTTTGCCCGCCAGCGGCGAAAATCGCGCTATTTTTGGCCGCTAGCGGCGAAAATCGCGCGGTTTTTGGCCGGTAGCGGCGAAAATCGCGCTATTTTTGGCCGGTAGCGGCGAAAATCGCGCTTTTTGACCGCCAGCGGCGAAAATCGCGCGGTTTTTGGCCGGTAGCGGCGAAAATCGCGCGGTTTTTGGCCGGTAGCGGCGAAAATCGCGCGGTTTTTTTTTGCCGGTAGCGGCGAAAATCGCGCGGTTTTTGGCCGCCAGCGGCGAAAATCGCGCGGTTTTTGGCCGGTAGCGGCGAAAATCGCGCGGTTTTTGGCCGGTAGCGGCGAAAATCGCGATTTTTATCCGCCAGCGGCGAAAATCGCGCGGTTTTTGGCCGGTAGCGGCGAAAATCGCGCGGTTTTTGGCCGGTAGCGGCGAAAATCGCGCTATTTTTGGCCGGTAGCGGCGAAAATCGCGATTTTTGGCCGGCCAGCGGCGAAAATCGCGCGGTTTTTGGCCGCTAGCGGCGAAAATCGCGCGGTTTTTGGCCGGTAGCGGCGAAAATCGCGCTATTTTTGGCCGGTAGCGGCGAAAATCGCGATTTTTGCCCGCCAGCTGCGAAAATCGAGCTGTTTTTGGCCGGTAGCGGCGAAAATCGCGCGGTTTTTGGCCGGTAGCGGCGAAAATCGCGCGGTTTTTGGCCAGTAGCGGCGAAAATCGCGATTTTTGCGCCAGCGCGAAAATCGCGCTTTTTTGGCCGGTAGCGGCGAAAATCGCGCGGTTTTTGGCCGGTAGCGGCGAAAATCGCGCTATTTTTGGCCGCCAGCGGCGAAAATCGCGCGGTTTTTGGCCGCTAGCGGCGAAAATCGCGCTATTTTTGGCCGGTAGCGGCGAAAATCGCGATTTTTGCCCGCCAGCGGCGAAAATCGCATGGTTTTTGGCCGCTAGCGGCGAAAATCGCGCGGTTTTTGGCCGGTAGCGGCGAAAATCGCGCGGTTTTTGGCCGGTAGCGGCGAAAATCGCGCTATTTTTGGCCGGTAGCGGCGAAAATCGCGCGGTTTTTGGCCGCTAGCGGCGAAAATCGCGCGGTTTTTTGGCCGGTAGCGGCGAAAATCGCGCGGTTTTTGGCCGCCAGCGGCGAAAATCGCGCTATTTTTGGCCGCCAGCGGCGAAAATCGCGCGGTTTTTGGCCGGCCAGCGGCGAAAATCGCGCGGTTTTTGGCCGGTAGCGGCGAAAATCGCGCGGTTTTTGGCCGGTAGCGGCGAAAATCGCGCGGTTTTTGGCCGGTAGCGGCGAAAATCGCGCTATTTTTGGCCGGTAGCGGCGAAAATCGCGCGCCAGCTGCGAAAATCGCATGGTTTTTTGGGCCGGTAGCGGCGAAAATTTTTTTGGCCGGTAGCGGCGAAAATCGCGCTATTTTTGGCCGGTAGCGGCGAAAATCGCGATTTTTTTGCCCGCCAGCGGCGAAAATCGCGCGGTTTTTGGCCGGTAGCGGCGAAAATCGCGCTATTTTTGGCCGGTAGCGGCGAAAATCGCGATTTTTTGCCCGCCAGCTGCGAAAATCGCATGGTTTTTTGGCCGCTAGCGCGCCGAGCGGCGAAAATCGCGCGGTTTTTTTGGCCGGTAGCGGCGAAAATCGCGCTATTTTTGGCCGGTAGCGGCGAAAATCGCGCGGTTTTTGGCCGCCAGCGGCGAAAATCGCGCGGTTTTTTTGGCCGGTAGCGGCGAAAATCGCGCGGTTTTTGGCCCGCCAGCTGCGAAAATCGCGCTATTTTTGGCCGCTAGCGGCGAAAATCGCGCGGTTTTTGGCCGGTAGCGGCGAAAATCGCGCGGTTTTTGGCCGGTAGCGGCGAAAATCGCGCTATTTTTGGCCCGCCAGCGGCGAAAATCGCGCGGTTTTTGGCCGGTAGCGGCGAAAATCGCGCGGTTTTTGGCCGGTAGCGGCGAAAATCGCGCGGTTTTTGGCCGCCAGCGGCGAAAATCGCGCTATTTTTGGCCGCCAGCGGCGAAAATCGCGCGGTTTTTGGCCGGTAGCGGCGAAAATCGCGCTATTTTTGGCCGGTAGCGGCGAAAATCGCGATTTTTTTGCCCGCCAGCTGCGAAAATCGCGCGGTTTTTGGCCGCCAGCGGCGAAAATCGCGCGGTTTTTGGCCGGTAGCGGCGAAAATCGCGCGGTTTTTGGCCGGTAGCGGCGAAAATCGCGCTATTTTTTGGCCGGTAGCGGCGAAAATCGCGCGGTTTTTGGCCGGTAGCGGCGAAAATCGCGCGCGAAAATCGCGCGGTTTTTTTGGCCGGTAGCGGCGAAAATCGCGCGGTTTTTGGCCGGTAGCGGCGAAAATCGCGATTTTTGCCCGCCAGCTGCGAAAATCGCGCGGTTTTTGGCCGCTAGCGGCGAAAATCGCGCGGTTTTTGGCCGGTAGCGGCGAAAATCGCGCTATTTTTGGCCGGCGCGGTTTTTTGCGGCGAAAAATCGCGATTTTTTTGGCCGCCAGCGGCGAAAATCGCGCGGTTTTTTGGCCGCCAGCGGCGAAAATCGCGCGGTTTTTGGCCGGTAGCGGCGAAAATCGCGCGATTTTTGGCCGCCAGCGGCGAAAATCGCGCGGTTTTTGGCCGGTAGCGGCGAAAATCGCGCGGTTTTTGGCCGGTAGCGGCGAAAATCGCGCGGTTTTTGGCCGGTAGCGGCGAAAATCGCGCTATTTTTGGCCGGTAGCGGCGAAAATCGCGGTTTTTGGCCGGCCAGCGGCGAAAATCGCGCGGTTTTTGGCCGGTAGCGGCGAAAATCGCGCTATTTTTGGCCGCCAGCGCGAAAATCGCGCGGTTTTTGGCCGGTAGCGGCGAAAATCGCGCGGTTTTTGGCCGGTAGCGGCGAAAATCGCGATTTTTGCCCGCCAGCTGCGAAAATCGCATGGTTTTTGGCCGCTAGCGGCGAAAATCGCGCGGTTTTTGGCCGGTAGCGGCGAAAATCGCGCGGTTTTTGGCCGGTAGCGGCGAAAATCGCGCTATTTTTGGCCCGCCAGCGGCGAAAATCGCGCGGTTTTTGGCCGCTAGCGGCGAAAATCGCGCTATTTTTGGCCGGTAGCGGCGAAAATCGCGCGGTTTTTGCCCGGTAGCTGCGAAAATCGCGGTTTTTGGCCGCTAGCGGCGAAAATCGCGCGGTTTTTGGCCGCCAGCGGCGAAAATCGCGCGGTTTTTGGCCGGTAGCGGCGAAAATCGCGCGGTTTTTGGCCGGTAGCGGCGAAAATCGCGCTTTTTTGGCCAGTAGCGGCAAAAATCGCGCGGTTTTTGGCCGGTAGCGGCGAAAATCGAGCTGTTTTTGGCCGGTAGCGGCGAAAATCGCGCTATTTTTGGCCGGTAGCGGCGAAAATCGCGCCGTTTTTTTGCCGGTAGCGGCGAAAATCGCGCTATTTTTGGCCGGTAGCGGCGAAAATCGCGCGTTTTTGCCCGCCAGCTGCGAAAATCGCGCTTTTTTGGCCGCTAGCGGCGAAAATCGCGCGGTTTTTGGCCGGTAGCGGCGAAAATCGCGCTATTTTTGGCCGGTAGCGGCGAAAATCGCGCGGTTTTTGCCCGCCAGCTGCGAAAATCGCATGGTTTTTGGCCGCTAGCGGCGAAAATCGCGCGGTTTTTGGCCGGTAGCGGCGAAAATCGCGCGGTTTTTGGCCGGTAGCGGCGAAAATCGCGATTTTTCCCCGCCAGCTGCGAAAATCGCGCGGTTTTTGGCCGGTAGCGGCGAAAATCGCGCGGTTTTTGGCCGGTAGCGGCGAAAATCGCGCTTTTTTGCCCGCCAGCTGCGAAAATCGCATGGTTTTTGGCCGCGGCGAGCGGCGAAAATCGCGCGGTTTTTGGCCGGTAGCGGCGAAAATCGCGCGGTTTTTGGCCGGTAGCGGCGAAAATCGCGCTATTTTTGCCCGCCAGCGGCGAAAATCGCGCGGTTTTTGGCCGCTAGCGGCGAAAATCGCGCGGTTTTTGGCCGGTAGCGGCGAAAATCGCGCTTTTTTTGGCCGGTAGCGGCGAAAATCGCGATTTTTGCCCGCCAGCTGCGAAAATCGCATGGTTTTTGGCCGCTAGCGGCGAAAATCGCTCGGTTTTTGGCCGGTAGCGTCGAAAATCGCGCTATTTTTGGCCGGTAGCGGCGAAAATCGCGATTTTTGCCCGCCAGCTGCGAAAATCGCATGGTTTTTGGCCGCTAGCGGCGAAAATCGCGCGGTTTTTGGCCGGTAGCGGCGAAAATCGCGCTATTTTTGGCCGGTAGCGGCGAAAATCGCGATTTTTGCCCGCCAGCTGCGAAAATCGCATGCTTTTTTTGGCCGCTAGCGGCGAAAATCGCGCGGTTTTTGGCCGGTAGCGGCGAAAATCGCGCGGTTTTTGGCCGGTAGCGGCGAAAATCGCGCTTTTTGGCCGCCAGCGGCGAAAATCGCGCGGTTTTTGGCCGGTAGCGGCGAAAATCGCGCGGTTTTTGGCCGGTAGCGGCGAAAATCGCGCGGTTTTTGGCCGGTAGCGGCGAAAATCGCGATTTTTGGCCGCCAGCGGCGAAAATCGCATGGTTTTTTGGCGGTAGCGGCGAAAATCGCGCGGTTTTTGGCCGGTAGCGGCGAAAATCGCGCGGTTTTTGGCCGGTAGCGGCGAAAATCGCGCTATTTTTGGCCAGTAGCGGCGAAAATCGCGCGGTTTTTGGCCGGTAGCGGCGAAAATCGCGCTATTTTTGGCCGGTAGCGGCGAAAATCGCGATTTTTGCCCGCCAGCTGCGAAAATCGCATGGTTTTTGGCCGGTAGCGGCGAAAATCGCGCGGTTTTTGGCCGGTAGCGGCGAAAATCGCGCTATTTTTGGCCGGTAGCGGCGAAAATCGCGATTTTTTTTTGCGCGCCAGCTGGCGAAAATCGCATGGTTTTTGGCCGCTAGCGGCGAAAATCGCGCGGTTTTTGGCCGGTAGCGGCGAAAATCGCGCTATTTTTGGCCGGTAGCGGCGAAAATCGCGATTTTTGCCCGCCAGCTGCGAAAATCGCGCTATTTTTGGCCGGCGAAAATAGCGGCGAAAATCGCGCGGTTTTTGGCCGGTAGCGGCGAAAATCGCGATTTTTGCGCGCCAGCTGCGAAAATCGCATGGTTTTTGGCCGCGAGCGGCGAAAATCGCGCGGTTTTTGGCCGGTAGCGGCGAAAATCGCGCGGTTTTTGGCCGGTAGCGGCGAAAATCGCGCTATTTTTGGCCTGTAGCGGCGAAAATCGCGCGGTTTTTGGCCGGTAGCGGCGAAAATCGCGCTATTTTTGGCCGGTAGCGGCGAAAATCGCGATTTTTGCCCGCCAGCTGCGAAAATCGCATGGTTTTTGGCCGCTAGCGGCGAAAATCGCGCGGTTTTTGGCCGGTAGCGGCGAAAATCGCGCGGTTTTTGGCCGGTAGCGGCGAAAATCGCGCGGCGATTTTTTGGCCGCCAGCGGCGAAAATCGCGCTATTTTTGGCCGGTAGCGGCGAAAATCGCTGATTTTTGCCCGCCAGCTGCGAAAATCGCATTTTTTTGGCCGCTAGCGGCGAAAATCGCGCGGTTTTTGGCCGGTAGCGGCGAAAATCGCGCTATTTTTGGCCGGTAGCGGCGAAAATCGCGATTTTTTGCCCGCCAGCTGCGAAAATCGCATGGTTTTTGGCCGCTAGCGGCGAAAATCGCGCGGTTTTTGGCCGGTAGCGGCAAAAATCGCGTTATTTTTGGCCGGTAGCGGCGAAAATCGCGCGGTTTTTGGCCGGTAGCGGCGAAAATCGCGCGGTTTTTGGCCGGTAGCGGCGAAAATCGCGCTATTTTTGGCCGGTTTTTTTGGCCGGTAGCGGCGAAAATCGCGCGGTTTTTGGCCCGCTAGCGGCGAAAATCGCGCGGTTTTTGGCCGGTAGCGGCGAAAATCGCGCTATTTTTGGCCGGTAGCGGCGAAAATCGCGCGGTTTTTGGCCGCAGCGAAAATCGCATGTTTTTTGGCCGAGCGGCGAAAATCGCGCGGTTTTTGGCCGGTAGCGGCGAAAATCGCGCTATTTTTGGCCGGTAGCGGTGAAAATTGCGATTTTTGCCCGCCAGCTGCGATAATCGCATGGTTTTTGGCCGCTAGCGGCGAAAATCGTGCGGTTTTTGGCCGGTAGCGGCGAAAATCGCGCTATTTTTGGCCGGTAGCGGCGAAAATCGCGCGTTTTTGGCCGCCAGCGGCGAAAATCGCGCGGTTTTTGGCCGGTAGCGGCGAAAATCGCGCGGTTTTTGGCAGGTAGCGGCGAAAATCGAGCGGTTTTTGGCCGGTAGCGGCGAAAATCGCGCTATTTTTGGCCGGTAGCGGCGAAAATCGCGATTTTTTTGCCCGCCAGCTGCGAAAATCGCATGGTTTTTGGCCGCTAGCGGCGAAAATCGCGCGGTTTTTTGGCCGGTAGCGGCGAAAATCGCGATTTTTGGCCGCCAGCGGCGAAAATCGCATGGTTTTTGGCCGCTAGCGGCGAAAATCGCGCGGTTTTTGGCCGGTAGCGGCGAAAATCGCGCTATTTTTGGCCGGTAGCGGCGAAAATCGCGATTTTTGCCCGCCAGCTGCGAAAATCGCGGTTTTTGGCGCGGCGAAAATCGCGCGGTTTTTGGCCGCTAGCGGCGAAAATCGCGCGGTTTTTGGCCGGTAGCGGCGAAAATCGCGCTATTTTTGGCCGGTAGCGGCGAAAATCGCGATTTTTGCCCGCCAGCTGCGAAAATCGCATGGTTTTTGGCCGCTAGCGGCGAAAATCGCGCGGTTTTTGGCCGGTAGCGGCGAAAATCGCGCGGTTTTTGCCCGGTAGCGGCGAAAATCGCGCTGGTTTTTGGCCGCGAGCGGCGAAAATCGCGCGGTTTTTGGCCGGTAGAGGCGAAAATCGCGCGGTTTTTGGCCGGTAGCGGCGAAAATCGCGCGGTTTTTGGCCGGTAGCGGCGTAAATCGCGATTTTTGGCCGCCAGCTGCGAAAATCGCATGGTTTTTTGGCCGCTAGCGGCGAAAATCGCGCGGTTTTTGGCCGGTAGCGGCGAAAATCGCGCGGTTTTTGGCCCGTAGCGGCGAAAATCGCGCTATTTTTGGCCAGTAGCGGCGAAAATCGCGCGGTTTTTGGCCGGTAGCGGCGAAAATCGCGCTATTTTTGGCCGGTAGCGGCGAAAATCGCGATTTTTGCCCGCCAGCTGCGAAAATCGCGCGGTTTTTGGCCGGTAGCGGCGAAAATCGCGCGGTTTTTGGCCGGTAGCGGCGAAAATCGCGCTATTTTTGGCCGGTAGCGGCGAAAATCGCGATTTTTGCGCGCCAGCTGCGAAAATCGCATGGTTTTTGGCCGCGAGCGGCGAAAATCGCGCGGTTTTTGGCCGGTAGCGGCGAAAATCGCGCTATTTTTGGCCGGTAGCGGCGAAAATCGCGATTTTTGCCCGCCAGCTGCGAAAATCGCGCTATTTTTGGCCGGTAGCGGCGAAAATCGCGCGGTTTTTGGCCGGTAGCGGCGAAAATCGCGATTTTTGCCCGCCAGCTGCGAAAATCGCATGGTTTTTGGCGGCCAGCGGCGAAAATCGCGCGGTTTTTGGCCGGTAGCGGCGAAAATCGCGCGGTTTTTGCGCGCGCGAAAATCGCGCGGTTTTTGGCCGCTAGCGGCGAAAATCGCGCGGTTTTTGGCCGGTAGCGGCGAAAATCGCGCTGCGAAAATCGCATTTTTTTGGCCAGTAGCGGCGAAAATCGCGCGGTTTTTGGCCGGTAGCGGCGAAAATCGCGCTATTTTTTGGCCGGTAGCGGCGAAAATCGCGCGGTTTTTGCCCGGTAGCTGCGAAAATCGCGCTTTTTGGCCGCCAGCGGCGAAAATCGCGCGGTTTTTGGCCGCTAGCGGCGAAAATCGCGCGGTTTTTGGCCGGTAGCGGCGAAAATCGCGCTATTTTTGGCCGGTAGCGGCGAAAATCGCGATTTTTTGCCCGCCAGCTGCGAAAATCGCATGGTTTTTGGCCGCTAGCGGCGAAAATCGCGCGGTTTTTGGCCGGTAGCGGCGAAAATCGCGCGGTTTTTGGCCGGTAGCGGCGAAAATCGCGATTTTTTGCGAAAATCGCGGTTTTTGGCCGCTAGCGGCGAAAATCGCGCGGTTTTTGGCCGCTAGCGGCGAAAATCGCGCGGTTTTTGGCCGGTAGCGGCGAAAATCGCGCGGTTTTTTGCCGGTAGCGGCGAAAATCGCGCTATTTTTGCGCCGCGATAGCGGCGAAAATCGCGCGGTTTTTGGCCGCTAGCGGCGAAAATCGCGCGGTTTTTGGCCGGTAGCGGCGAAAATCGCGCTATTTTTGGCCGGTAGCGGCGAAAATCGCGCTATTTTTTGGCCGCCAGCGGCGAAAATCGCGCGGTTTTTGGCCGGTAGCGGCGAAAATCGCGCGGTTTTTGGCCGGTAGCGGCGAAAATCGCGCTATTTTTGGCCGCCAGCTGCGAAAATCGCGCTATGGTTTTTGGCCGCTAGCGGCGAAAATCGCGCGGTTTTTGGCCGGTAGCGGCGAAAATCGCGCTATTTTTGGCCGGTAGCGGCGAAAATCGCGATTTTTGCCCGCCAGCTGCGAAAATCGCATGGTTTTTGGCCGCTAGCGGCGAAAATCGCGCGGTTTTTTGGCCGGTAGCGGCGAAAATCGCGCGATTTTTGGCCGCCAGCGGCGAAAATCGCGCTTTTTTGGCCGGTAGCGGCGAAAATCGCGCGGTTTTTGCCCGCCAGCGGCGAAAATCGCGCTATTTTTGGCCGCTAGCGGCGAAAATCGCGCGGTTTTTGGCCGGTAGCGGCGAAAATCGCGCTATTTTTGGCCGGTAGCGGCGAAAATTGCGATTTTTGCCCGCCAGCTGCGAAAATCGCATGGTTTTTGGCCTCTAGCGGCGAAAATCGCGCGGTTTTTGGCCGGTAGCGGCGAAAATCGCGCGAGTTTTTGGCCGGTAGCGGCGAAAATCGCGATTTTTTGGCCGCTAGCGGCGAAAATCGCGCGGTTTTTGGCCGGTAGCGGCGAAAATCGCGCGGTTTTTGGCCGGTAGCGGCGAAAATCGCGCTGTTTTTGGCCGGTAGCGGCGAAAATCGCGCTGGTTTTTGGCCGCTAGCGGCGAAAATCGCGCGGTTTTTGGCCGGTAGCGGCGAAAATCGCGCTAAATAGCGGCGAAAATCGCGATTTTTGCCCGCCAGCTGCGAAAATCGCATGGTTTTTGGCCGGTAGCGGCGAAAATCGCGCGGTTTTTGGCCGGTAGCGGCGAAAATCGCGCTATTTTTGGCCGGTAGCGGCGAAAATCGCGATTTTTGCCCGCCAGCTGCGAAAATCGCATGGTTTTTGGCCGCTAGCGGCGAAAATCGCGCGGTTTTTGGCCGGTAGCGGCGAAAATCGCGCCCGGTAGCGGCGAAAATCGCGCTTTTTTGGCCGCTAGCGGCGAAAATCGCGCGGTTTTTGGCCGGTAGCGGCGAAAATCGCGCTATTTTTTTGGCCGGTAGCGGCGAAAATCGCGCGGTTTTGCGGTATGCGCGAAAATCGCGCGGTTTTTGGCCGCTAGCGGCGAAAATCGCGCGGTTTTTTGGCCGGTAGCGGCGAAAATCGCGATTTTTGCCCGCCAGCGGCGAAAATCGCGCGGTTTTTGGCCGGTAGCGGCGAAAATCGCGCTATTTTTTGGCCGGTAGCGGCGAAAATCGCGCGGTTTTTGGCCGGTAGCGGCGAAAATCGCGCGGTTTTTTGGCCGCCAGCGGCGAAAATCGCGCGGTTTTTGGCCGGTAGCGGCGAAAATCGCGCGGTTTTTGGCCGGTAGCGGCGAAAATCGCGCGGTTTTTGGCCGCCAGCGGCGAAAATCGCGCTATTTTTGGCCGCTAGCGGCGAAAATCGCGCGGTTTTTTTGGCGCCGGTAGCGGCGAAAATCGCGCGGTTTTTGGCCGGTAGCGGCGAAAATCGCGCGGTTTTTGGCCGGTAGCGGCGAAAATCGCGATTTTTTGGCCGCCAGCGGCGAAAATCGCGCGGTTTTTGGCCGGTAGCGGCGAAAATCGCGCGGTTTTTGGCCGGTAGCGGCGAAAATCGCGATTTTTGGCCCGCCAGCTGCGAAAATCGCGGTTTTTGGCCGCTAGCGGCGAAAATCGCGCGGTTTTTGGCCGGTAGCGGCGAAAATCGCGCGATTTTTGGCCGGTAGCGGCGAAAATCGCGCTATTTTGCCCGCCAGCGGCGAAAATCGCGCTATTTTTGGCCGGTAGCGGCGAAAATCGCGCGGTTTTTTGGCCGGTAGCGGCGAAAATCGCGCTATTTTTGGCCGGTAGCGGCGAAAATCGCGATTTTTTTGCCCGCCAGCTGCGAAAATCGCATGGTTTTTGGCCGCTAGCGGCGAAAATCGCGCGGTTTTTGGCCGGTAGCGGCGAAAATCGCGCTATTTTTGGCCGGTAGCGGCGAAAATCGCGATTTTTGGCCGCTAGCTGCGAAAATCGCGCGGTTTTTGGCCGGTAGCGGCGAAAATCGCGCGGTTTTTGGCCGCTAGCGGCGAAAATCGCGCGGTTTTTGGCCGGTAGCGGCGAAAATCGCGCTATTTTTGGCCGGTAGCGGCGAAAATCGCGCGGTTTTTGGCCGCCAGCGGCGAAAATCGCGCGGTTTTTGGCCGGTAGCGGCGAAAATCGCGCGGTTTTTGGCCGGTAGCGGCGAAAATCGCGCGGTTTTTGGCCGCCAGCGGCGAAAATCGCGCTTTTTTGGCCGCCAGCGGCGAAAATCGCGCGGTTTTTGGCCGGTAGCGGCGAAAATCGCGCGGTTTTTGGCCGGTAGCGGCGAAAATCGCGCTATTTTTGCCCGCCAGCTGCGAAAATCGCATGGTTTTTTTGGCCGCTAGCGGCGAAAATCGCGCGGTTTTTGGCCGGTAGCGGCGAAAATCGCGCGGTTTTTGGCCGGTAGCGGCGAAAATCGCGCTATTTTGGCCGCTAGCGGCGAAAATCGCGCGGTTTTTGGCCGGTAGCGGCGAAAATCGCGCGGTTTTTGGCCGGTAGCGGCGAAAATCGCGCTATTTTTGCCCGCTAGCGGCGAAAATCGCGATTTTTGGCCCGCTAGCGGCGAAAATCGCGCGGTTTTTGGCCGTAGCGGCGAAAATCGCGCGGTTTTTGGCCGGTAGCGGCGAAAATCGCGCTATTTTTGGCCAGTAGCGGCGAAAATCGCGATTTTTGGCCGTAGCGGCGAAAATCGCGCTATTTTTGGCCGGTAGCGGCGAAAATCGCGCGATTTTTGGCCGGTAGCGGCGAAAATCGCGCGATTTTTAGCCCGCCGGCTGCTGCGAAAATCGCGCTATTTTTGGCCGTAGCGGCGAAAATCGCGCGATTTTTGGCCGGTAGCGGCGAAAATCGCGCGGTTTTTGGCCGGTAGCGGCGAAAATCGCGCTATTTTTTGCCGGTAGCGGCGAAAATCGCGATTTTTGCCCGCCAGCGGCGAAAATCGCATGGTTTTTGGCCGCTAGCGGCGAAAATCGCGCGGTTTTTGGCCGGTAGCGGCGAAAATCGCGCGATTTTTGGCCGGTAGCGGCGAAAATCGCGCTATTTTTGGCCGCCAGCGGCGAAAATCGCGCGGTTTTTTGGCCGCTAGCGGCGAAAATCGCGCGGTTTTTGGCCGGTAGCGGCGAAAATCGCGCCCGCCAGCTGCGAAAATTTTTGGCCGCTAGCGGCGAAAATCGCGCGGTTTTGGCCGCCAGCGGCGAAAATCGCGCGGTTTTTGGCCGGTAGCGGCGAAAATCGCGCGGTTTTTGGCCGGTAGCGGCGAAAATCGCGCTATTTTTGGCCGGTAGCGGCGAAAATCGCGCGGTTTTTGGCCGCTAGCGGCGAAAATCGCGCGGTTTTTGGCCGGTAGCGGCGAAAATCGCGATTTTTTGCCCGCCAGCTGCGAAAATCGCATGGTTTTTGGCCGGTAGCGGCGAAAATCGCGCGGTTTTTGGCCGCTAGCGGCGAAAATCGCGCGATTTTTGGCCGCTAGCGGCGAAAATCGCGCGGTTTTTTGGCCCGCCAGCTGCGAAAATCGCGCGGTTTTTGGCCGGTAGCGGCGAAAATCGCGCGGTTTTTGGCCGGTAGCGGCGAAAATCGCGCTATTTTTGGCCGGTAGCGGCGAAAATCGCGATTTTTTGGCCGCTAGCGGCGAAAATCGCGCGGTTTTTGGCCGCTAGCGGCGAAAATCGCGCGGTTTTTTGGCCGGTAGCGGCGAAAATCGCGCATTTTTTGGCCGGTAGCGGCGAAAATCGCATGGTTTTTGGCCGCTAGCGGCGAAAATCGCGCGGTTTTTGGCCGGTAGCGGCGAAAATCGCGCTATTTTTGGCGCGGTTTTTGGCGGCCAGCGGCGAAAATCGCGCTATTTTTGGCCGCCAGCGGCGAAAATCGCGCGGTTTTTGGCCGGTAGCGGCGAAAATCGCGCGGTTTTTGGCCGGTAGCGGCGAAAATCGCGATTTTTGCAGCTGGCTGCGAAAATCGCGCTATTTTTGGCCGCTAGCGGCGAAAATCGCGCGGTTTTTGGCCGGTAGCGGCGAAAATCGCGATTTTTGCCCGCCAGCTGCGAAAATCGCATGGTTTTTGGCCGGCCAGCGGCGAAAATCGCGCGGTTTTTGGCCGGTAGCGGCGAAAATCGCGCGATTTTTGGCCGGTAGCGGCGAAAATCGCGCTATTTTTGGCAGTAGCGGCGAAAATCGCGCGGTTTTTGGCCGGTAGCGGCGAAAATCGCGCTATTTTTGGCCGGTAGCGGCGAAAATCGCGATTTTTGACAGCCAGCTGCGAAAATCGCATGGTTTTTGGCCGCTAGCGGCGAAAATCGCGCGGTTTTTGGCCGGTAGGGCGAAAATCGCGCGGTTTTTGGCCGGTAGCGGCGAAAATCGCGCTATTTTTGGCCGGTAGCGGCGAAAATCGCGATTTTTGCCCGCCAGCTGCGAAAATCGCGCGTTTTTTGGGCCGGCGAAAATAGGCGGCGAAAATCGCGCGGTTTTTGGCCGGTAGCGGCGAAAATCGCGCTATTTTTGGCCGGTAGCGGCGAAAATCGCGATTTTTTGCCCGCCAGCGGCGAAAATCGCGCGGTTTTTGGCCGCTAGAAGGCGAAAATCGCGCTATTTTTGGCCAGTAGCGGCGAAAATCGCGCGTTTTATGGCCGGTAGCGGCGAAAATCGCGCGGTTTTTGCCCGGTAGCGGCGAAAATCGCGCGGTTTTTGGCCGCTAGCGGCGAAAATCGCGCGGTTTTTGGCCGGTAGCGGCGAAAATCGCGCTATTTTTTGCCGTAGCGGCGAAAATCGCGCGGTTTTTGGCCGCTAGCGGCGAAAATCGCGCTATTTTTGGCCGGTAGCGGCGAAAATCGCGATTTTTGCCCGCTAGCTGCGAAAATCGCGGTTTTTGGCCGCTAGCGGCGAAAATCGCGCGATTTTTGGCCGCTAGCGGCGAAAATCGCGCTATTTTTGGCCGGTAGCGGCGAAAATCGCGCGATTTTTGCCCGCCAGCGGCGAAAATCGCGCGGTTTTTGGCCGCTAGCGGCGAAAATCGCGCGGTTTTTGGCCGGTAGCGGCGAAAATCGCGCTATTTTTGGCCGGTAGCGGCGAAAATCGCGATTTTTGCCCGCCAGCTGCGAAAATCGCATGATTTTTTGGCCGCTAGCGGCGAAAATCGCGCGGTTTTTGGCCGGTAGCGGCAAAAATCGCGATTTTTGCCCGCCAGCTGCGAAAATCGCATGGTTTTTTGGCGGCCAGCGGCGAAAATCGCGCGGTTTTTGGCCGGTAGCGGCGAAAAATCGCGCGGTAGCGGGCGAAAATTTTTGGCCGGTAGCGGCGAAAATTCGCGCGATTTTTGGCCGCTAGCGGCGAAAATCGCGCGGTTTTTGGCCGGTAGCGGCGAAAATCGCGCTATTTTTGGCCGGTAGCGGCGAAAATCGCGCGATTTTTGCCCGCCAGCTGCGAAAATCGCGGTTTTTTGGCCGCTAGCGGCGAAAATCGCGCGGTTTTTTGGCCGGTAGCGGCGAAAATCGCGCGCTTTTTGGCCGGTAGCGGCGAAAATCGCGATTTTTGGCCGCTAGCGGCGAAAATCGCGCGGTTTTTTGGCCGGTAGCGGCGAAAATCGCGCGGTTTTTGGCCGGTAGCGGCGAAAATCGCGATTTTTGCCTGCCAGCGGCGAAAATCGCGCGGTTTTTGGCCGCTAGCGGCGAAAATCGCGCGATTTTTGGCCGGTAGCGGCGAAAATCGCGATTTTTGCCCGCCAGCGGCGAAAATCGCATGGTTTTTGGCCGGTAGCGGCGAAAATCGCGCGGTTTTTGGCCGGTAGCGGCAAAAATCGCGCTATTTTCGGCCAGTAGCGGCGAAAATCGCGCGATTTTTGGCCGGTAGCGGCGAAAATCGCGCGGTTTTTGGCCGCTACCGGCGAAAATCGCGCGATTTTTGCCCGCCAGCTGCGAAAATCGCATGGTTTTTGGCCGCTAGCGGCGAAAATCGCGCTATTTTTGGCCGCTAGCGGCGAAAATCGCGCGATTTTTGCCCGCCAGCGGCGAAAATCGCGCTATTTTTGGCCGCTAGCGGCGAAAATCGCGCGATTTTTGGCCGCTAGCGGCGAAAATCGCGCTTTTTTTGGCCGCTAGCGGCGAAAATCGCGATTTTTTTGGCCGCTAGCGGCGAAAATCGCGCGGTTTTTGGCCGCTAGCGGCGAAAATCGCGCGATTTTTGGCCGCTAGCGGCGAAAATCGCGATTTTTGCCCGCCAGCGGCGAAAATCGCATGGTTTTTGGCCGGTAGCGGCGAAAATCGCGCGGTTTTTGGCCGTAGCGGCGAAAATCGCATGGTTTTTGGCCGCTAGCGGCGAAAATCGCGCGATTTTTGGCCGGTAGCGGCGAAAATCGCGATTTTTGCCCGCCAGCTGCGAAAATCGCATGTTTTCTGGGCCCTACCGGCCAAAAACGCGCACGTTTTTGGCCGCTAGCGGCGAAAATCGCGCGATTTTTGGCCGTAGCGGCGAAAATCGCGCGATTTTTGGCCGCTAGCGGCGAAAATCGCGCGATTTTTGGCCGCTAGCGGCGAAAATCGCGCGGTTTTTGGCCGCTAGCGGCCAAAATCGCGCTTTTTTGCCGCTAGCTGCGAAAATCGCGCGGTTTTTGGCCGCTAGCGGCGAAAATCGCGCTATTTTTGGCCGCCAGCTGCGAAAATCGCGCGGTTTTTGGCCGCCAGCGGCGAAAATCGCGCGATTTTTGGCCGTAGCGGCGAAAATCGCGATTTTTTGGCCGGCCAGCTGCGAAAATCGCATGGTTTTTGCCCGCTAGCTGCGAAAATCGCGCTATTTTTGGCCGGTAGCGGCGAAAAATCGCGCGGTTTTTGGCCGCTAGCGGCGAAAATCGCGCTATTTTTGGCCGGTAGCGGCGAAAATCGCGATTTTTGCCCGCCAGCTGCAAAAATCGCATGATTTTTGGCCGCTAGCGGCGAAAATCGCGCGGTTTTTGGCCGCTAGCGGCGAAAATCGCGCGATTTTTGGCCGCTAGCGGCGAAAATCGCGCGATTTTTGGCCGCTAGCGGCGAAAATCGCGCGGTTTTTGGCCGGTACTGGCCAAAATAGCGCGATTTTCGCGAAAATCGCGCGTTTTTGGCCGCTAGCGGCGAAAATCCAGCGATTTTTGGCCGGTAGCGGCGAAAATCGCGCTATTTTTGCCCGCCAGCGGCGAAAATCGCGGGTTTTTGGCCGCTAGCGGCGAAAATCGCGCGGTTTTTGGCCGGTAGCGGCGAAAATCGCGCGGTTTTTTGCCCGGTAGCGGCGAAAATCGCGGTATTTTTGGCCGCTAGCGGCGAAAATCGCGCGGTTTTTGGCCGGTAGCGGCGAAAATCGCGCTTTTTTGGCCGGTAGCGGCGAAAATCGCGATTTTTGGCCAGCCAGCTGCGAAAATCGCGCGGTTTTTGGCCGTTAGCGGCGAAAATCGCGCGGTTTTTGGCCGGTAGCGGCGAAAATCGCGATTTTTTGCCCGCCAGCTGCGAAAATCGCATGGTTTTTTGGCGGTAGCGGCGAAAATCGCATGGTTTTTGGCCGCGAGCGGCGAAAATCGCGCGGTTTTTGGCCTGTAGCGGCGAAAATCGCGCGGTTTTTGGCCGGTAGCGGCGAAAATGGCGCGGTTTTTGGCCGGTAGCGGGGAAAGTCGCGCTATTTTTGGCCGGTAGCGGCGAAAATCGCGAGTTTTTTTGGCCGCCAGCTGCGAAAATCGCATGGTTTTTGGCCGCTAGCGGCGAAAATCGCGCGGTTTTTGGCCGGTAGCGGCGAAAATCGCGCTATTTTTGGCCGGTAGCGGCGAAAATCGCGATTTTTGTTGGCCGCCAGCTGCGAAAATCGCGCGGTTTTTGGCCGGTAGCGGCGAAAATCGCGCGGTTTTTGGCCGGTAGCGGCGAAAATCGCGATTTTTTGCCCGCCAGCTGCGAAAATCGCATGGTTTTTGGCCGCTAGCGGCGAAAATCGCGCGGTTTTTGGCCGGTAGCGGCGAAAATCGCGCTATTTTTGGCCGGTAGCGGCGAAAATCGCGATTTTTGCCCGCCAGCTGCGAAAATCGAATGGTTTTTTGGCCGCTAGCGGCGAAAATCGCGCGGTTTTTGGCCGGTAACGGCGAAAATCGAGGTGTTTTTGGCTGGTAGCGGCGAAAATCGCGCATTTTTTGGCCAGTAGCGGCGAAAATCGCGCTATTTTTGGCCGTTAGCGGCAAAAAACGCGCTATTTTTGGCCGGTAGCGGCGAAAATCGCGCTATTTTTGCCCGGTAGCTGCGAAAATCGCATTTTTGGTCGCGCGGTTTTTGGCCGGTAGCGGCGAAAATCGCGCGGTTTTTGGCCGGTAGCGGCGAAAATCGCGCGGTTTTTGGCCGGTAGCGGCGAAAATCGCGCTATTTTTGGCCGGCCAGCGGCGAAAATCGCGATTTTTGGCCCGCCAGCGGCGAAAATCGCATGGTTTTTGGCCGGTAGCGGCGAAAATCGCGCGGTTTTTGGCCGGTAGCGGCGAAAATCGCGATTTTTGCCCGGTAGCTGCGAAAATCGCGATATTTTTTGCCCGCCAGCGGCGAAAATCGCATGGTTTTTGGCCGGTAGCGGCGAAAATCGCGCGGTTTTTGGCCGGTAGCTGCGAAAATCGCGCTATTTTTGGCCGCCAGCGGCGAAAATCGCGCGGTTTTTGGCCGGTAGCGGCGAAAATCGCGCGGTTTTTGGCCGGTAGCGGCGAAAATCGCGCGGTTTTTGGCCGGTAGCGGCGAAAATCGCGCTATTTTTGGCCGGTAGCGGCGAAAATCGCGCGGTTTTTGGCCGGTAGCGGCGAAAATCGCATGGTTTTTGGCCGGTAGCGGCGAAAATCGAGCGGTTTTTGGACGGTAGCGGCGAAAATCGCGCGGTTTTTGGCCGGTAGCGGCGAAAATCGCGATTTTTGGCCGCCAGCTGCGAAAATCGCGATTTTTGGCCGCTAGCGGCGAAAATCGCGCGGTTTTTGGCCGGTAGCGGCGAAAATCGCGCCCGCCAGCTGCGAAAATTTTTGCCGGTAGCGGCGAAAATCGCGCGGTTTTTGCCCGCCAGCTGCGAAAATCGCATGGTTTTTGGCCGGTAGCGGCGAAAATCGCGCGGTTTTTGCCCGCTAGCGGCGAAAATCGCGCTATTTTTGGCCGGTAGCGGCGAAAATCGCGCGGTTTTTGCCCGCCAGCTGCGAAAAAATCGCGATTTTTTGGCCGCCAGCGCGCGAAAATCGCGCTATTTTTTGGCCGCTAGCGGCGAAAATCGCGCGGTTTTTGGCCGCTAGCGGCGAAAATCGCGCTATTTTTGGCCGGTAGCGGCGAAAATCGCGCGGTTTTTGCCCGCCAGCGGCGAAAATCGCGCTATTTTTTGGCCGCTAGCGGCGAAAATCGCGCGGTTTTTGGCCGGTAGCTGCGAAAATCGCGCTATTTTTGGCCGGTAGCGGCGAAAATCGCGATTTTTGCCGCCAGCTGCGAAAATCGCTGGTTTTTGGCCGCTAGCGGCGAAAATCGTGCGGTTTTTGGCCGGTAGCGGCGAAAATCGCGATTTTTGCCCGCCAGCTGCGAAAATCGCATGTTTTTGGCCGGTAGCGGCGAAAATCGCGCGGTTTTTGGCCGTAGCGGCGAAAATCGCGCTATTTTTGGCCAAGGTAGCGGCGAAAATTGCGATTTTTGACCGCTAGCGGCGAAAATCGCGCGGTTTTTGGCCGCTAGCGGCGAAAATCGCGCTATTTTTGGCCGGTAGCGGCGAAAATCGCGATTTTTTTGCCGCCAGCTGCGAAAATCGCATGGTTTTTGCCCGCCAGCTGCGAAAATCGCATGTTTTTGGCTGGTAGCGGCGAAAATCGCGCGGTTTTTGGCCGGTAGCGGCGAAAATCGCGCTATTTTTGGCCGGTAGCGGCGAAAATCGCGATTTTTGCCCGCCAGCTGCGAAAATCGCATGGTTTTTGGCGGCTAGCGGCGAAAATCGCGCGGTTTTTGGCCGGTAGCGGCGAAAATCGCGCTATTTTTGGCCGGTAGTGGCGAAAATCGCGATTTTTGCCCGCCAGCGGCGAAAATCGCGGTTTTTGGCCGGTAGCGGCGAAAATCGCGATTTTTTGCCCGCTAGCTGCAAAAATCGAATGGTTTTTGGCCAGAAGCGGCGAAAATCGCGCTATTTTTGGCCATTAGGGGCGAAAATCGCGCGGTTTTTTGGTCGGTAGCGGCGAAAATTTCGTATTTTTTGGCCGGTAGCGGCGAAAATCGAATGGTTTTTGCCCGCCAGCTGCGAAAATCGAATGGTTTTTGGCCGCTAGAGGCGAAAATCGCGCTATTTTTTGGCTGGCAGCGGCGAAAATTGCGATTTTTTTGCCCGCAAGCTGCGAAAATCGCATGGTTTTTGGCCTCTAGCTGCGAAAATCGCGCGGTTTTTGGCCGGTAGCGGCGAAAATCGCGATTTTTGCCCGCCAGCTGCGAAAATCGCATGGTTTTTTGGCGGTAGCGGCGAAAATCGCGCGGTTTTGGCCGGTAGCGGCGAAAATCGCGTTTTTTGGCCGTAGCGGCGAAAATCGCGCTATTTTTGGCCGTAGCGCCGAAAATCGCGCGGTTTTTGGCCGTAGCGGCGAAAATCGCGCTATTTTTGGCCGGTAGCGGCGAAATTCGCGCTATTTTTGGCCCGCCAGCTGCGAAAATCGCATGGTTTTTTGGCGGCTAGCGGCGAAAATCGCGCGGTTTTTGGCCGGTAGCGGCGAAAATCGCGCGGTTTTTGGCCGGTAGCGGCGAAAATCGCGCTATTTTGGCCGGTAGCGGCGAAATTGCGCGATTTTTTGCCCGCCAGCTGCGAAAATCGCATGGTTTTTGGCCGGTAGCGGCGAAAATCGCGCGGTTTTTGGCCGGTAGCAGCGAAAATCGCGCTATTTTTGGCCGGTAGCGGCGAAAATTGCGATTTTTACCCGCCAGCTGCGAACATCGCATGGTTTTTGGCTGGTAGCGGCGAAAATCGCGCGGTTTTTTGGCCGGTAGCGGCGAAAATCGCGCAGTTTTTTGGCCATTAGCGGCGAAAATCGCGCGATTTTTGGCCGGTAGCGGCGAAAATCGCGCTATTTTGGCCGGTAGCGGCGAAAATCGCATTTTTGCCCGGTAGCTGCGAAAATCGCATGGTTTTTGGCGCCCAGCGGCGAAAATCGCGCTATTTTTGGCCGGTAGCGGCGAAAATCGCGATTTTTGCCCGCTAGCTGCGAAAATCGCATGGTTTTTTGGCCGCTAGCGGCGAAAATCGCGCGGTTTTTGGCCGGTAGCGGCGAAAATCGCGCTATTTTTTGGCCGGTAGCGGCGAAAATCGCGATTTTTTTTGCGCGCCAGCTGCGAAAATCGCGCTGGTTTTTGTTGCCGTGGCGGCGAAAATCGCGAGCGGCGAAAATCGCGCGGTTTTTTGGCCGGTAGCGGCGAAAATCGCGCTATTTTTGGCCGGTAGCGGCGAAAATCGCGATTTTTGCCTCCAGCTGCGAAAATCGCATGTTTTTTGGTCGGTAGCGGCGAAAATCGCGCGGTTTTTGGCCGGTAGCGGCGAAAATCGCGCAGTTTTGGCCGGTAGCGGCGAAAATCGCGCTTTTTTGCCCGGTAGCGGCGAAAATCGCGATTTTTTGGCCGCCAGCGGCGAAAATCGCGCGTTTTTGGCCGGTAGCGGCGAAAATCGCGCGGTTTTTGGCCGGTAGCGGCGAAATCGCGCTATTTTTGGGCAGTAGCGGCGAAAATCGCGCGGTTTTGGCCGGTAGCGGCGAAAATCGCGCTATTTTTGGCCGGTAGCGGCGAAAATCGCGATTTTTGCCCGCCAGCTGCGAAAATCGCATGGTTTTTGGGGCCGCTAGCGGCGAAAATCGCGCGGTTTTTGGCCGGTAGCGGCGAAAATCGCGCTATTTTTTGGCCGGTAGCGGCGAAAATCGCGATTTTTGGCCGCCAGCTGCGAAAATCGCATGGTTTTTTGGCCGCTAGCGGCGAAAATCGCGCGATTTTTGGCCGGTAGCGGCGGCGAAATCGCGCTATTTTTGGCCATTAGCGGCGAAAATCGCATGTTTTTTGGCCGCTAGCGGCGAAAATCGCGCGGTTTTTTTGGCCGGTAGCGGCGAAAATCGCGCCAGCGGCGAAAATCGAATTTTTGGCCGGTAGCGGCGAAAATCGCGCGGTTTTTGGCCGCCAGCTGCGAAAATCGCGATTTTTGCCCGCCAGCTGCGAAAATCGCATGGTTTTTGGCCGCTAGCGGCGAAAATCGCGCGGTTTTGGCCGGTAGCGGCGAAAATCGCGCTATTTTTGGCCGGTAGCTGCGAAAATCGCGATTTTTTTGGCCGCTAGCGGCGAAAATCGCGCGGTTTTTGGCCGTTAGCGGCGAAAATCGGCGCTATTTTTGGCCGGTAGCGGCGAAAATCGCGATTTTTGCCCGCCAGCTGCGAAAATCGCATGGTTTTTGGCCGCTAGCGGCGAAAATCGCGCGGTTTTTGGCCGGTAGCGGCGAAAATCGCGCTATTTTTGGCCGGTAGCGGCGAAAATCGCGATTTTTGCCCGCCAGCTGCGAAAATCGCATGGTTTTTTGGCCGCTAGCGGCGAAAATCGCGCGGTTTTTTGGCCGGTAGCGGCGAAAATCGCTGTATTTTTGGCCGCCAGCGGCGAAAATCGCGCTTTTTGGCCGCTAGCGGCGAAAATCGCGCGGTTTTTGGCCGGTAGCGGCGAAAATCGCGCTATTTTTGGCCGCTAGCGGCGAAAATCGCATGTTTTTGCCCGCCAGCTGCGAAAATCGCGCGGTTTTTGGCCGCTAGCGGCGAAAATCGCGCGGTTTTTGGCCGGTAGCGGCGAAAATCGCGATTTTTTGCCCGCCAGCTGCGAAAATCGCGCTATTTTTGGCCGGTAGCGGCGAAAATCGCGCAGTTTTTGGCCGGTAGCAGCGAAAATCGCGCGGTTTTTGGCCGGTAGGGCGAAAATCGGCTAGCGGCGGAGAAAATCGCGATTTTTGCGGCCGCTGCGAGCATGGTTTTTTGACGAAAATCGCGCGGTTTTTGGCCGGTAGCGGCGAAAATCGCGCTATTTTTGGCCGGTAGCGGCGAAAATCGCGCCAGCTGCGAAAATCGCATTTTTTGGCCGCTAGCGGCGAAAATCGCGCTATTTTTGGCCGGTAGCGGCGAAAATCGCGCGGTTTTTGGCCGGTAGCGGCGAAAATCGCGCTATTTTTTGGCCGGTAGCGGCGAAAATCGCGATTTTTGCCCGCTAGCTGCAAAAATCGCATGGTTTTTGGCCGCTAGCGGCGAAAATCGCGCGGTTTTTGGCCGGTAGCGGCGAAAATCGCGCTATTTTTGGCCGGTAGCGGCGAAAATCGCGATTTTTTGCCCGCCAGCTGCGAAAATCGCATGGTTTTTGGCGGCCTAGCGGCGAAAATCGCGCGGTTTTTGGCCGGTAGTGGCGAAAATCGCGCTATTTTTGGCCGGTAGTGGCGAAAATCGCGCGGTTTTTGGCCGGTAGCGGCGAAAATCGCGCGGTTTTTGGCCGGTAGCGGCGAAAATCGCGCTATTTTTGGCCGGTAGCGGCGAAAATCGCGATTTTTGCCCGCCAGCTGCGAAAATCGCATGGTTTTTGGCCGCCAGCGGCGAAAATCGCGCGGTTTTTGGCCGGTAGCGGCGAAAATCGCGCGGTTTTTGTGCCGGTAGCGGCGAAAATCGCAGCGGCGAAATCGGTTTTTGGCCGGTAGCGGCGAAAATCGCGCTATTTTTGGCCGGTAGCGGCGAAAATCGCGATTTTTGCCCGCCAGCTGCGAAAATCGCATGGTTTTTTTGGCCGCTAGCGGCGAAAATCGCGCGGTTTTTGGCCGGTAGCGGCGAAAATCGCGCTATTTTTGGCCGGTAGCGGCGAAAATCGCGATTTTTGCCCGCCAGCTGCGAAAATCGCGGTTTTTGGCCGCTAGCGGCGAAAATCGCGCGGTTTTTGGCCGGTAGCGGCGAAAATCGCGCTATTTTTGGCCGGTAGCGGCGAAAATCGCGCCTATTTTTGCCCAGTAGCGCGAAAATCGCATGGTTTTTTGGCCGCTAGCGGCGAAAATCGCGCGGTTTTTGGCCGGTAGCGGCGAAAATCGCGATTTTTGCCCCGCCAGCTGCGAAAATCGCATGGTTTTTGGCCGGTAGCGGCGAAAATCGCGCGGTTTTTGGCCGGTAGCGGCGAAAATCGCGCTATTTTTTGGCCGGTAGCGGAGAAAATCGCGATTTTTTGCCCACCAGCTGCGAAAATCGCATGGTTTTTGGCCGCTAGCGGCGAAAATCGCGCGGTTTTTGGCCGGTAGCGGCGAAAATCGTGCGTTTTTTTGCCGGTAGCGGCGAAAATCGCGATTTTTGCCCGCCAGCTGCGAAAATCGCATGTTTTTTTGGCCGCTAGCGGCGAAAATCGCGCGGTTTTTGGCCGCCGGCTATTTTTTGGCTGGTAGCGGCGAAAATCGCGCTATTTTTGCCCGCCAGCTGCGAAAATTGCATGGTTTTTGGCCGCTAGCGGGGAAAATCGCGCGGTTTTTGGCCGGTAGCGGCGAAAATCGCGCTATTTTTGGCCGGTAGCGGCGAAAATCGCGATTTTTGCCCGCCAGCTGCGAAAATCGCATGGTTTTTGGCGGCTAGCGGCGAAAATCGCGCGGTTTTTGGCCGGTAGCTGCGAAAATCGCGTCATTTTTTGGCCGGTAGCGGCGAAAGTCGCGCGCGATTTTTTGGCCGGTAGCGGCGAAAATCGCGCTATTTTTGGCCCGCTAGCGGCGAAAATCGCGCGGTTTTTGGCCGGTAGCGGCGAAAATCGCGTTATTTTTGGCCGGTAGCGGCGAAAATCGCGATTTTTGCCCGCCAGCGGCGAAAATCGCATGGTTTTTTTGGCCGGCTAGCGGCGAAAATCGCGCGGTTTTTTGGCCGGTAGCGGCGAAAATCGCGCTATTTTTGGCCGGTAGCGGCGAAAATCGCGCTATTTTTGGCCGGTAGCGGCGAAAATCGCGCGGTTTTTTTGGCCGCTAGCGGCGAAAATCGCGCGGTTTTTGGCCGGTAGCGGCGAAAATCGCGCGGTTTTTGGCCGGTAGCGGCGAAAATCGCGCTATTTTTGGCCGGTAGCGGCGAAAATCGCGATTTTTTGGCCGGTAGCTGCGAAAATCGCATGGTTTTTGGCCGCTAGCGGCGAAAATCGCGCGGTTTTTGGCCGGTAGCGGCGAAAATCGCGCTATTTTTGGCCGGTAGCGGCGAAAATCGCGATTTTTGCCCGCCAGCTGCGAAAATCGCATGGTTTTTTGGCCGCTAGCGGCGAAAATCGCGCGGTTTTTTTGGCCGGTAGCGGCGAAAATCGCGCGGTTTTTGGCCGGTAGCGGCGAAAATCGCGCTATTTTTGCCCGCCAGCTGCGAAAATCGCATGGTTTTTGGCCGCTAGCGGCGAAAATCGCGCGGTTTTTGGCGGGTAGCGGCGAAAATCGCGCTATTTTTGGCCGGTAGCGGCGAAAATCGCGCTATTTTTGGCCGTAGCGGCGAAAATCGCGATTTTTGGCCGCCGCGGCGAGCATGGTTTTTGGCGAAAATCGCGCGGTTTTTGGCCGGTAGCGGCGAAAATCGCGCTATTTTTGGCCAGTAGCGGCGAAAATCGCGCGGTTTTTGGCCGGTAGCGGCGAAAATCGCGCTATTTTTGGCCGGTAGCGGCGAAAATCGCGATTTTTTTGCCCCGCCAGCTGCGAAAATCGCGGTTTTTTGGCCGCTAGCGGCGAAAATCGCGCGGTTTTTGGCCGGTAGCGGCGAAAATCGCGCTATTTTTGGCCGTAGCGGCGAAAATCGCGATTTTTTGCCCGCCAGCTGCGAAAATCGCATGGTTTTTGGCCGCTAGCGGCGAAAATCGCGCAGTTTTTGGCCGGTAGCGGCGAAAATCGCGCTATTTTGCCGTAGCGGCGAAAATCGCGATTTTTGGCCGTAGCTGCGAAAATCGCATGGTTTTTGGCCGGTATGCGGCGAAAATCGCGCTATTTTTTGGCCGGTAGCGGCGAAAATCGCGATTTTGCCCGCCAGCGGCGAAAATCGCGATGTTTTTTGCCCGCCAGCTGCGAAATCGCGCGGTTTTTGGCCGGTAGCGGCGAAAATCGCGCGGTTTTTTGGCCGGTAGCGGCGAAAATCGCGCTATTTTTGGCCAGTAGCGGCGAAATCGCGCGGTTTTTGGCCGGTAGCGGCGAAAATCGCGGTATTTTTGGCCGGTAGCGGCGAAAATCGAATGGTTTTTGCCCGCTAGCGGCGAAAATCGCGCGGTTTTTGGCCGCTAGCGGCGAAAATCGCGCGGTTTTTTGGCCGGTAGCGGCGAAAATCGCGATTTTTGCCGCCAGCTGCGGCGAAAATCGCATGGTTTTTGGCCGCTAGCCGCGAAAATCGCGCGGTTTTTGGCCGGTAGCGGCGAAAATCGCGCTATTTTTGGCCGCCAGCGGCGAAAATCGCGCTGGTTTTTGGCCGCTAGCGGCGAAAATCGCGCGGTTTTTGGCCGGTAGCGGCGAAAATCGCGCTATTTTTGGCCGGTAGCGGCGAAAATCGCGATTTTTTGCCCGCCAGCTGCGAAAATCGCATGATTTTTGGCCGCTAGCGGCGAAAATCGCGCGGTTTTTGGCCGCTAGCGGCGAAAATCGCGCGGTTTTTGGCCGGTAGCGGCGAAAATCGCGCTATTTTTGGCCGGTAGCGGCGAAAATCGCGATTTTTTGCCCGCTAGCTGCGAAAATCGCATGTTTTTTGGCCGCTAGCGGCGAAAATCGCGCGGTTTTTGGCCGGTAGCTGCGAAAATCGCGTCATTTTTGGCCGGTAGCGGCGAAAATCGCGATTTTTGCCCGCCAGCTGCGAAAATCGCATGGTTTTTGGCCGGCTAGCGGCGAAAATCGCGCGGTTTTTGGCCGGTAGCGGCGAAAATCGCGCTATTTTTGGCCGGTAGCGGCGAAAATCGCGATTTTTGCCCGCCAGCTGCGAAAATCGCATGGTTTTTGGCCGCTAGCGGCGAAAATCGCGCGGTTTTTGGCCGGTAGCGGCGAAAATCGCGCTTTTTTTGGCCGGTAGCGGCGAAAATCGCGGTTTTTGGCAGCCAGCGGCGAAAATCGCGCGTTTTTTGGCCGGTAGCGGCGAAAATCGCGCGTTTTTTGGCCGGTAGCGGCGAAAATCGCGCTATTTTTGGCCGGTAGCGGCGAAAATCGCGATTTTTGCCCGCCAGCTGCGAAAATCGCATGGTTTTTTTGGCCGGTAGCGGCGAAAATCGCGCGGTTTTTGGCCGGTAGCGGCGAAAATCGCGCTATTTTTGGCCAGTAGCGGCGAAAATCGCGCAGTTTTTGGCCGTAGCGGCGAAAATCGCGCTATTTTTGGCCGGTAGCGGCGAAAATCGCGCTATTTTTCGCCGGTAGCGGCGAAAATCGCGCTATTTTTGACCGCTAGCGGCGAAAATCGCGCGGTTTTTGCCCGCTAGCGGCGAAAATCGCGCTATTTTTGGCCGGTAGCGGCGAAAATCGCGCGGTTTTTTGGCCGGTAGCGGCGAAAATCGCGATTTTTGGCCCGCCAGCTGCGAAAATCGCATGGTTTTTGGCCGCGAGCGGCGAAAATCGCGCGGTTTTTGGCCGGTAGCGGCGAAAATCGCGCTATTTTTGGCCGGTAGCGGCGAAAATCGCGATTTTTGCCCGCCAGCTGCGAAAATCGCATGGTTTTTGGCCGCTAGCGGCGAAAATCGCGCGATTTTTGGCCGGTAGCGGCGAAAATCGCGCTATTTTTGGCCGGTAGCGGCGAAAATCGCGCGTTTTGGCCAGTAGCGGCGAAAATCGCGGTATTTTTGGCCGGTAGCGGCGAAAATCGCGCGGTTTTTGGCCGGTAGCGGCGAAAATCGCGATTTTTGGCCGCCAGCGGCGAAAATCGCATGGTTTTGGCCGCCAGCTGCGAGCGGTTTTTGGCCGCTAGCGGCGAAAATCGCGCGGTTTTTGGCCGGTAGCGGCGAAAATCGCGCTATTTTTGGCCGGTAGCGGCGAAAATCGCGATTTTTGGCCCGCCAGCTGCGAAAATCGCATGGTTTTTGGCCGCTAGCGGCGAAAATCGCGCGGTTTTTGGCCGGTAGCCGGCGAAAATCGCGCTATTTTTGGCCGGTAGCGGCGAAAATCGCGATTTTTGCCCGCCAGCTGCGAAAATCGAATGTTTTTTTGGCCGCTAGCGGCGAAATCGCGCTATTTTTGGCCGCGGCGAAAATCGCGCGGTTTTTGGCCGGTAGCGGCGAAAATCGCGTTATTTTTGGCCGGTAGCGGCGAAAATCGCGATTTTTGCCCGCCAGCTGCGAAAATCGCATGGTTTTTGGCCGCTAGCGGCGAAAATCGCGCGGTTTTTGGCCGTAGCGGCGAAAATCGCGCGGTTTTTGGCCGGTAGCGGCGAAAATCGCGCTATTTTTGCCCGGTAGCGGCGAAAATCGCGATTTTTTTGCCCGCCAGCGGCGAAAATCGCGGTTTTTTTGGCCGGTAGCGGCGAAAATCGCGCGGTTTTTGGCCGGTAGCGGCGAAAATCGCGCTTTTTTGCCAGTAGCGGCGAAAATCGCGCGGTTTTTGGCCGCTAGCGGCGAAAATCGTGCGGTTTTTGGCCGGTAGCGGCGAAAATCGCGATTTTTGGCCCGCCAGCTGCGAAAATCGCATGGTTTTGGCAGTATGCGGCGAAAATCGCGCGGTTTTGGCCAGTAGCGCGAAAATGCGCTATTTTTGGCCAGTAGCGGCGAAAATCGCGCGGTTTTTGGCCGGTAGCGGCGAAAATCGCGCTTTTTTTTGGCCAGTAGCGGCGAAAATCGCGATTTTTTGCCCACCAGCTGCGAAAATCGCATGGTTTTTGGCGGCTAGCGGCGAAAATCGCCCGGTTTTTTGCCGGTAGTGGCGAAAATCGCGCGGTTTTTGGCCGGTAGCGGCGAAAATCGCGCTATTTTTTCCCGCCAGCGGCGAAAATCGCGCGGTTTTTGGCCGGTAGCGGCGAAAATCGCGCGGCGAAAATTGCGCTATTTTTGGCCGGTAGCGGCGAAAATCGCGCGGTTTTTGGCCGGCCAGCGGCGAAAATCGCGCTATTTTTGGCCGGTAGCGGCGAAAATCGCGATTTTTGCCCGCCAGCGGCGAAAATCGCGCGGTTTTTGGCCGCTAGCGGCGAAAATCGCGCGTTTTTTTGGCCGGTAGCTTCGAAAATCGCGCGGTTTTTGGCCGGTAGCGGCGAAAATCGCGCTATTTTTTGGCCGGTAGCGGCGAAAATCGCGCGGTTTTTGGCCGGTAGCGGCGAAAATCGCGTCATTTTTTGGCCGCCAGCGGCGAAAATCGCGATTTTTGCCCGCCAGCTGCGAAAATCGCGCGTTTTTTGGCCGCTAGCGGCGAAAATCGCGCCGGTTTTTTTGGCGGTAGCGGCAAAATCGCGCGGTTTTTGGCCGGTAGCGGCGAAAATCGCGATTTTTGCCCGCCAGCTGCGAAAATCGCATGGTTTTTGGCCGCTAGCGGCGAAAATCGCGCGGTTTTTGGCCGGTAGCGGCGAAAATCGCGCTATTTTTGGCCGGTAGCGGCGAAAATCGCGATTTTTTGCCCGCCAGCTGCGAAAATCGCATGGTTTTTGGCCGCTAGCGGCGAAAATCGCGCTATTTTGGCCGGTAGCGGCGAAAATCGCGATTTTTTTGGCGTTAGCGGCGAAAATCGCGCGGTTTTTTTGCCGTTAGCGGCGAAAATCGCGGTATTTTTGGCCGGTAGCGGCGAAAATCGCGCGGTTTTTGGCCGGTAGCGGCGAAAATCGCGCTATTTTTGCCGGTAGCGGCGAAAATCGCGCGGTTTTTGGCCGGTAGCGGCGAAAATCGCGCAATTTTTTGGCCGGTAGCGGCGAAAATCGCGCGGTTTTTCCCGCCGGTAGCGGAAAATCGCATGGTTTTTTTGGCCGGTAGCGGCGAAAATCGCCGATTTTTGCCCGCCAGCGGCGAAAATCGCGCGGTTTTTGGCCGGTAGCGCGAAAATCGCGCTATTTTTGCCCGCCAGCGGCGAAAATCGCGCTGTTTTTGGCCGGTAGCGGCGAAAATCGCGCTATTTTTGGCCGGTAGCGGCGAAAATCGCGCGTTTTTTGGCCGCTAGCGGCGAAAATCGCGCTATTTTTGGCCAGTAGCGGCGAAAATCGCGCAGTTTTTGGCCGGTAGCGGCGAAAATCGCGCTATTTTTTGGCCGTAGCGGCGAAAATCGCGCGCTATTTTTGGCCGGCCAGCGGCGAAAATCGCGATTTTTGCCCGCCAGCTGCGAAAATCGCATGGTTTTTTTGGCCGCTAGCGGCGAAAATCGCGCGGTTTTTGGCCGGTAGCGGCGAAAATCGCGCTATTTTTGGCCGGTAGCGGCGAAAATCGCGATTTTTTGCCCGCCAGCTGCGAAAATCGCATGGTTTTTGGCCGCTAGCGGCGAAAATCGCGCGGTTTTTGGCCGGTAGCGGCGAAAATCGCGCTATTTTTGGCCGCTAGCGGCGAAAATCGCGATTTTTGCCCGGCCAGCGGCGAAAATCGCGCTATTTTTTGGCCGGCCAGCGGCAAAATCGCGCGTTTTGCGGCGGGAGCGGCGAAATCGCGCATTTTTTGGCCGGTGGCGGCGAAAATCGCGAGCTATTTTTTTGGCGGCTAGCGGTTGAAAATCGCGCGGTTTTTGGCCGGTAGCGGCGAAAATCGCGCGGTTTTTGGCCGGTAGCGGCGAAAATCGCGATTTTGGCCCGCCAGCTGCGAAAATCGCATGGTTTTTGGCCGCTAGCGGCGAAAATCGCATGGTTTTTGGCCGGTAGCGGCGAAAATCGCGCGGTTTTTGGCCGGTAGCGGCGAAAATCGCGCATTTTTGGCCGTAGCGGCCGGTAGCGGCGAAAATCGCGCTATTTTTGGCCGGTAGCGGCGAAAATCGCGATTTTTTGCCCGCCAGCTGCGAAAATCGCATGGTTTTTGGCCGCTAGCGGCGAAAATCGCGCGTTTTTGGCCGGTAGCGGCGAAAATCGCGCTATTTTTGGCCGGTAGCGGCGAAAATCGCGCGATTTTTGCGCGCCAGCTGCGAAAATCGCATGGTTTTTGGCGGCTAGCGGCGAAAATCGCGCGGTTTTTGGCCGGTAGCGGCGAAAATCGCGCTATTTTTGGCCGGTAGCGGCGAAAATCGCGCTTTTTTTGGCCGGTAGCGCGAAAATCGCGATTTTTGGCCGCTAGCGGCGAAAATCGCGCGGTTTTTGGCCGGTAGCGGCGAAAATCGCGCTATTTTTGGCCGGTAGCGGCGAAAATCGCGTGGTTTTTGGCCGCTAGCGGCGAAAATCGCGCGGTTTTGGCCGGTAGCGGCGAAAATCGCGCGCGATTTTTGGCCCCGTAGCGGCGAAAATCGCATGTTTTTGGCCACTAGCGGCGAAAATCGCGCGGTTTTTGGCCCGTAGCGGCGAAAATCGCGCTATTTTTGGCCGGTAGCGGCGAAAATCGCGATTTTTTGCCCGCCAGCTGCGAAAATCGCATGGTTTTTGGCCGCTAGCGGCGAAAATCGCGCGGTTTTTGGCCGGTAGCGGCGAAAATCGCGCTATTTTTGGCCGGTAGCGGCGAAAATCGCGCGTTTTTTTGGCCGGTAGCGGCGAAAATCGCGCGGTTTTTGGCCCGGTAGCGGCGAAAATCGCGCTGGTTTTTGGCCGCTAGCGGCGAAAATCGCGCGGTTTTTGGCCGGTAGCGGCGAAAATCGCGCTATTTTTGGCCGGTAGCGGCGAAAATCGCGATTTTTGCCCGCCAGCTGCGAAAATCGCATGGTTTTTGGCCGCCAGCGGCGAAAATCGCGCGTTTTTTGGCCGGTAGCGGCGAAAATCGCGCGTTTTTGGCCGGTAGCGGCGAAAATCGCGCTATTTTTGGCCCGTAGCTTCGAAAATCGCATGGTTTTTGGCCGCTAGCGGCGAAAATCGCGCGGTTTTTGGCCGGTAGCGGCGAAAATCGCGATATTTTTGGCCGGTAGCGGCGAAAATCGCATGATTTTTGGCCGGTAGCTGCGAAAATCGCGTCATTTTTGGCCGGTAGCGGCGAAAATCGCGCGGTTTTTGGCCGGTAGCGGCGAAAATCGCGCTATTTTTGGCCAGTAGCGGCGAAAATCGCGCGGTTTTTGGCCGGTAGCGGCGAAAATCGCGCTATTTTTGGCCGGTAGCGGCGAAAATCGCGATTTTTGCCCGCCAGCTGCGAAAATCGCATGGTTTTTGGCCGCCAGCGGCAAAAATCGCGCGGTTTTTGGCCGGTAGCGGCGAAATCGCGCTATTTTTGGCCGGTAGCGGCGAAAATCGCGATTTTTGGCCCGCCAGCTGCGAAAATCGCGCGGTTTTTGGCCGGTAGCGGCGAAATCGCGCGGTTTTTGGCCGGTACCGGCGAAAATCGCGATTTTTTGCCCGCCAGCTGCGAAAATCGCATGGTTTTTGGCGGTAGCGGCGAAAATCGCGCGGTTTTTGGCCGGTAGCGGCGAAAATCGCGCGGTTTTTGGCGGTAGCGGCGAAAATCGCTATTTTTGGCAGTAGCGGCGAAAATCGCGCGGTTTTTGGCCGGTAGCGGCGAAAATCGCGCTATTTTTGGCCGGTAGCGGCGAAAATCGCGATTTTTGCCCGCCAGCTGCGAAAATCGCATGGTTTTTAGCCGCTAGCGGCGAAAATCGCGCGTTTTTGGCCGGTTTTTGGCCGGTAGCGGCGAAAATCGCGCTATTTTTGGCCGGTAGCGGCGAAAATCGCGATTTTTGCCCGCCAGCTGCGAAAATCGCATGGTTTTTGGCCACTAGCGGCGAAAATCGCGCGGTTTTTGGCCGGTAGCGGCGAAAATCGCGCTATTTTTGGCTGGTAGCGGCGAAAATCGCGATTTTTGCCCGCCAGCTGCGAAAATCGCATGGTTTTTTGGCCGGTAGCGGCGAAAATCGCGCGGTTTTTGGCCGGTAGCGGCGAAAATCGCGCTATTTTTGGCCGCCAGCGGCGAAAATCGCGCGGTTTTTGGCCGGTAGCGGCGAAAATCGCGCTATTTTTGCCGGTAGCGGCGAAAATCGCGATTTTTGCCCGCCAGCTGCGAAAATCGCATGGTTTTTGGGCAGCCAGCGGCGAAAATCGCGCGGTTTTTGGCCGGTAGCGGCGAAAATCGCGCTATTTTTGGCCGGTAGCGGCGAAAATCGCGATTTTTTTGCCCGCCAGCTGCGAAAATCGCATGTTTTTTGGCGGCTAGCGGCGAAAATCGCGCGGTTTTTGGCCGGTAGCTGCGAAAATCGCGTGGTTTTTGGCCGGTAGCGGCGAAAATCGCGCGGTTTTTGGCCGGTAGCGGCGAAAATCGCGGTATTTTTGCCCGGTAGCGGCGAAAATCGCATGTTTTTTGCCCACTAGCGGCGAAAATCGCGCGGTTTTTGGCCGGTAGCGGCGAAAATCGCGCTATTTTTGGCCGGTAGCGGCGAAAATTGCGATTTTTGCCCGCCAGCTGCGAAAATCGCATGGTTTTTGGCCGCTAGCGGCGAAAATCGCGCGGTTTTTGGCCGGTAGCGCGAAAATCGCGCTATTTTTGGCCGGTAGCGGCGAAAATCGTGTTTTTTGGGCGCGAAAAAAATTTTTTGGCCGGGCGTAGCGGCGAAAATCGCGCGGTTTTTTTGCCGGTATTTTGGCGAAAATCGCGGCTATTTTGGCCGGGGGAGGCAGGCGAAAATCGCGCTATTTTTGGCCGGTAGCGGCGAAAATCGCGATTTTTGGCCCGCCAGCGGCGAAAATCGCATGGTTTTTTGGCCGGTAGCGGCGAAAATCGCGCGGTTTTTGGCCGGTAGCGGCGAAAATCGCGCTATTTTTTGGCCGGTAGCGGCGAAAATCGCGATTTTTGCCCGCCAGCTGCGAAAATCGCATGGTTTTTGGCCACTAGCGGCGAAAATCGCGCGTTTTTTGCCGGGTAGCGGCGAAAATCGCGCGGTTTTTGGCCGGTAGCGGCGAAAATCGCGCTATTTTTGGCCGTAGCGGCGAAAATCGCGCGGTTTTTGGCCGTAGCGGCGAAAATCGCGCTATTTTTGGCCGGTAGCGGCGAAAATCGCGATTTTTGCCCGCCAGCTGCGAAAATCGCATGGTTTTTGGCCGCTAGCGGCGAAAATCGCGCGTTTTTTGGCCGGTAGCGGCGAAAATCGCGCATTTTTTGGCCAGTAGCGCCGCGCCAGCTGCGAAAATCGCATGGTTTTTGGCCGCGAGCGGCGAAAATCGCGCTATTTTTGGCCGGTAGCGGCGAAAATCGCGCATTTTTTGGCTGGCAGCGGCGAAAATCGCGCGTTTTTTGGCCGCTAGCGGCGAAAATCGCGCTAGTTTTTGGCCGGTAGCGGCGAAAATCGCGATTTTTGGCCCGCCAGCTGCGAAAATCGCATGGTTTTTGGCCAGTAGCGGCGAAAATCGCGCGGTTTTTGGCCGGTAGCGGCGAAAATCGCGCTATTTTTGGCCGGTAGCGGCGAAAATCGCGATTTTTTGCCCGCCAGCTGCGAAAATCGCATGGTTTTTGGCCGCTAGCGGCGAAAATCGCGCGGTTTTTGGCCGGTAGCGGCGAAAATCGCGTCATTTTGGCCGTAGCGCGAAAATCGCGCGTTTTTGGCGGTAGCGGCGAAAATCGCGCTATTTTTGGCCGGTAGCCGAAAATCGCGCGGTTTTTGGCCGGTAGCGGCGAAAATCGCGCGCTATTTTTGGCCGGTAGCGGCGAAAATCGCGATTTTTTGCCCGCCAGCTGCGAAAATCGCATGGTTTTTGGCCGCAAGCGGCGAAAATCGCGCGGTTTTTGGCCGGTAGCGGCGAAAATCGCGATTTTTGCCCGCCAGCTGCGAAAATCGCATGGTTTTTGGCGGCCAGCGGCAAAAATCGCGCGGTTTTTGGCCGGTAGCGGCGAAAATCGCGCGGTTTTTGGCCGGTAGCGGCGAAAATCGCGCTATTTTTGGCCAGTAGCGGCGAAAATCGCGCGGTTTTTGGCCGGTAGCGGCGAAAATCGCGCTATTTTTGGCCGGTAGCGGCGAAAATCGCGATTTTTGCCCGCCAGCTGCGAAAATCGCATGATTTTTGGCCGCTAGCGGCGAAAATCGCGCGGTTTTTGGCCGGTAGCGGCGAAAATCGCGCGGTTTTGGCCGGTAGCGGCGAAAATCGCGGTTTTTTGGCCTCTAGCTGCGAAAATTTTGGCCAGTAGCGGCGAAAATCGCGCTATTTTTGGCCAGTAGCGGCGAAAATCGCGCGGTTTTTGGCCGGTAGCGGCGAAAATCGCGCGATTTTTGGCCGGTAGCGGCGAAAATCGCGCTATTTTTGCCCGTAGCGGCGAAAATCGCGCGGTTTTTTAGCCGCTAGCGGCGAAAATCGCGCGTTTTTTGGCCGGTAGCGGCGAAAATCGCGCTATTTTTGGCCGGTAGCGGCGAAATTCGCGATTTTTGCCCGCCAGCTGCGAAAATCGCATGGTTTTTGGCCGCTAGCGGCGAAAATCGCGCGTTTTTTGGCCGGTAGCGGCGAAAATCGCGCTATTTTTGGCCGGTAGCGGCGAAAATCGCGATTTTTTAGCCGCCAGCGGCGAAAATCGCGGTATTTTTGGCCGCTAGCGCGAAAATCGCGCGGTTTTTGGCCGCTAGCGGCGAAAATCGCGCGGTTTTTTTGGCCGGTAGCGGCGAAAATCGCGCGGTTTTTGGCCGGTAGCGGCGAAAATCGCGCGGTTTTTGGCCAGTAGCGGCGAAAATTGCGCTATTTTTGCCCGCCAGCTGCGAAAATCGCGCGGTTTTTTGGCCGCTAGCGGCGAAAATCGCGCCGGTAGCGGAAAATTTTTTGGCCGGTAGCGGCGAAAATCGCGCTATTTTTTTTGGCCGCTAGCGCGAAATCGCGATGTTTTTGGCGGCTAGCGGCGAAAATCGCGCGGTTTTTGGCCGCTAGCGGCGAAAATCGCGCGGTTTTTTGGCCGGTAGCGGCGAAAATCGCGCTATTTTTGGCCGGTAGCGGCGAAAATCGCGCGGTTTTTGGCCGGTAGCGGCGAAAATCGCGGTATTTTTGGCCACTAGCGGCGAAAATCGCGCGGTTTTTTGGCCGGTAGCGGCGAAAATCGCGCTATTTTTTGGCCGGTAGCGGCGAAAATCGCGATTTTTGCCCGCCAGCTGCGAAAATCGCATGGTTTTTGGCCGCTAGCGGCGAAAATCGCGCGGTTTTTGGCCGGTAGCGGCGAAAATCGCGCTATTTTTGGCCGGTAGCGGCGAAAATCGCGCGTATTTTTGGCCGGTAGCGGCGAAAATCGCGCGGTTTTTGGCCGGTAGCGGCGAAAATCGCGCTATTTTTGGCCGGTAGCGGCGAAAATCGCGATTTTTGCCCGTAGCTGCGAAAATCGCGCTATTTTTGGCCGCTAGCGGCGAAAATCGCGCGGTTTTTGGCCGCTAGCGGCGAAAATCGCGCGGTTTTTGGCCGGTAGCGGCGAAAATCGCGCTATTTTTTGGCCGGTAGCGGCGAAAATCGCGATTTTTGGCCGCCAGCTGCGAAATCGCATGGTTTTTGGCCCGCTAGCGGCGAAAATCGCGCGGTTTTTGGCCGCTAGCGGCGAAAATCGCGTGTATTTTTGGCCGGTAGCGGCGAAAATCGCGAATTTTGCCCGCCAGCTGCGAAAATCGCATGGTTTTTGGCCGCTAGCGGCGAAAATCGCGCGGTTTTTGGGCCGGAAGAGGCGAAAATCGCGCTATTTTTGGCCAGTAGCGGCGAAAATCGCGCGGTTTTTGGCCGGTAGCGGCGAAAATCGCGCGGTTTTTGCCCGGTAGCGGCGAAAATCGCGCTATTTTTGGCCAGTAGCGCCGAAAATCGCGCGGTTTTTGGCCGGTAGCGGCGAAAATCGCGCTATTTTTGGCCGGTAGCGGCGAAAATCGCGATTTTTGCCTGCCAGCTGCGAAAATCGCATGGTTTTTGGCCGCTAGCGGCGAAAATCGTGCGGTTTTTGGCCGGTAGCGGCGAAAATCGCGATTTTTGCCCGCCTGCTGCGAAAATCGCATGGTTTTTGGCGGTATGCGGCGAAAATCGCGCGGTTTTTGGCCGGTAGCGGCGAAAATCGCGCTATTTTTGGCCGGTAGCTTCGAAAATCGTGATTTTTGCCCGCCAACTGCGAAAATCGAATGGTTTTTGGCCGCTAGCAGCAAAAATCGCGCGGTTTTTGGCCGGTAGCTGCGAAAATCGCGTCATTTTTGGCCGGTAGCGGCGAAAATCGCGATTTTTGCCCGCCAGCTGCGAAAATCACATGTTTTTTGGCCGCTAGCGGCGAAAATCGCACGGTTTTGCCGGTAGGCGAAATCGCGCGGTTTTGGGCCGGTAGCGGCAAAAATCGCGTTATTTTTGGCCGGTAGCGGCGAAAATCGCGATTTTTGCCCGCCAGCTGGCGAAAATCGCATGGTTTTTTTTGGCGGCCAGCGGCAAAAATCGCGCGGTTTTTGGCCGGTAGCGGCGAAAATCGCGCGGTTTTTGGCCGGTAGCGGCGAAAATCGCGCTATTTTTGGCCAGTAGCGCCGAAAATGGCGCGGTTTTTGGCCGGTAGCGGCGAAAATCGTGCGGTTTTTGGCCGGTAGCGGCGAAAATCGCGATTTTTGCCCGCCAGCTGCGAAAATCGCATGGTTTTTGGCGGTATGCGGCGAAATCGCGCGGTTTTTTGGCCGGTAGCGGCGAAAATCGCGGTTTTTTGGCCGTAGCGGCGAAATTGCGCTATTTTTTGGCCAGTAGCGGCGAAAATTGCGCGTTTTTGGCCGTAGTGGCGAAAATCGCGCTATTTTTGGCCGGTAGCGGCGAAAATCGCGATTTTTGCGCGCCAGCTGCGAAAATCGCATGGTTTTTGGCCGCGAGCGGCGAAAATCGCGCGGTTTTTGGCCGGTAGTGGCGAAAATCGCGCTATTTTTGGCTGGCAGCGGCGAAAATCGCGATTTTTGCCCGCCAGCTGCGGAAATCGCGCTATTTTGGCCGCGTAGCGGCGAAAATCGCGCCGGTTTTTGGCCGGTACCGGCGAAAATCGCGATTTTTGCCCGCCAGCTGCGAAAATCGCATGGTTTTTGGCGGCCAGCGGCGAAAATCGCGCGGTTTTTGGCCGGTAGCGGCAAAAATCGCGCGGTTTTTGGCCGGTAGCGGCGAAAATTGCGCTATTTTTGGGCAGTAGCGCCGAAAATCGCGCGGTTTTTGGCCGGTAGCGGCGAAAATCGCGCTATTTTTGGCCGGTA
>NW_025570695.1:0-40942 GCF_020424385.1 Procambarus clarkii | reverse complement strand
CTCTCAACCGTCAATCAACTGATGTACAGATTCCTGAGCCTACTGGGCTCTGTCATATCTACATTTAAAAATGTGTATGGAGTCAGCCTCCACCACATCACTTCCTAGTGCATTCCATTTACTAACTACTCTGACACTGAAAAAGTTCTTTCTAATGTCTCTGTGGCTCATTTGGGTACTCAGCTTCCACCTGTGTCCCCTTGTTCGCATCCCTCCATTGTTGAATAGTTCATCTCTGTTTACCCGGTCTTTTCCCCTGAAAATTTTGTAGGTTGTGACCCTTACTCTTCTGTCTTCCAGTGTCGTAAGGTGCATTTCCCGCAGCCTTTCCTCATAACTCATGCCTCTTAGTTCTGGGACTAGTCTAGTAGCATACTTTTGTACTTTTTCCAGCTTCGTCTTGTGCTTGACAAGGTACGGGCTCCATGCTGGGGCAGCATACTCCAGGATTGGTCTTACATATGTGGTGTACAAGATTCTGAATGATTCCTTACACAGGTTCCTGAACGCCGGTCTGATGTTAGCCAGCCTCGCATATGCCGCAGACGTTATTCTCTTTATGTGGGCATCAGGAGACAGGTTTGGTGTGATATCAACTCTTAGATCTTTATCTCTGTCTGTTTCATTAAGCATCTCCTATCATCTCCTATCTCCTTCATCTCCTATTCTGTATCCTGTGTCTGGCCTCCTGTTTCCACTGCCTAGTTTCTTTAATTTGCATTTACTCGGATTGAACTTCAACAGCCATTTATTGGACCATTCACTCTGTCTGTCTAGGTCATTTTGTAGCCTCCTACTATCTTCCTCTGTTTCAATTGTGACGGTAAAGCGTTGGTGTTCGGCTGTTTCAAAAGCTGGGGGCAGGGCCTCGTCACATCACAAAAAAAAAAAGAGAAAAGTTTGTCCTTTCGTCTGTGGTAAGGTAATGGGAAGACACACAAAACACAAGTATATAAACAATGAAATTTTAATTACTCTAGAAAACAAGACATGAATAAAGGCAATCTCATGAAATGCAGGACAAGTCAACAAACAAAATAACATGAATAATCACTGGCAATGAAAAGTTACGCTAAAACAAGTAAGTTACAGTGATAACAATATAAATTAATATGGGTGCTGGAATACTGGCTTCAAGCTGCCACCTCCCTTAGTACACGAAAGCCAAGGCTTAGTCTACCAGCGAGAGATGTCAACTCCAAGGAGCACAAAGATATTCTGACGAGTCTGGCGTGCTGCTGCCCAGACGTCGACTCTCGGTGGTGGTGGAGTGCAGGTGCGACGAGACACCAGCCAATCAGCAACAGGCAGGCAGAGGATGAGCAGTTTGCTGGTTACGGCGGGCTGTGGCCAGGTGTCGGGGTGTGCATGGTACGATTTGCTTCCTGGGCAAAACGTTTGGCGATGCTGGTGGACGTATCTTCTATACAGTATCTTGTATGTTACGATGTAATGATGTAGGGAAGAGCAGGCTCAATCTCTCTTGAAAGAGATTATCGTCACAACTCTCCCTCGAAGCCTGCGGTTCTGGAAGAAGTTACGTCTTCATGTGATGGAGTGATAGTTGGAGTTGCTTCTACTTCATAGACTCTGGAGAGGGCGTCGGCTATGATGTTGTCAGAACCCTTGATATAGCGGATCTCCAGGTTGAAATCTTGCAGATATAAAGCCCATCGTAGAAGACGCTGGTTATGGAATTGGGCTTGATGTAAGAAGCGGAGAGGATTGTGGTCTGAGAAGTTGGTGATAGACCTGGCACCTTGTAGGTATGGAGCAAGGTGCTGGAGATTCAGGACGATGAAGAGTAGCTCCTTTTCAATAGTGCTGTAGTTCCTCTGGTGGGATTTCAACTTGTAGCTGTAGTAGCTGACAGGTAGAACCTCCTCGCCTCATTGCTGCATCAGGACACCACCGATGCCGGTACCACTGGCGTCGAAATGAAGGACGAAAGGCTTGGTGATATCTGGCGAGGCGAGAATGGGATTAGAACAGAGGAGGAATTTGAGTTTTTCGAAACCAACGGTTTGCTGCATGGTCCAATTATACCGTTGCATGGGACTGGTTAAAATGATTAATGGAGTGGCTACTGTACTAAAATTTCTCACAGACCTTCGGTAGTAGGAGGCAAGACCAAGGAAGTGCAGGAGCTGCTTCCTGGTGGTAGGCTGTGGATAATGCTGGATGGCTTGAGTGTGTGTGTCTAACGGAGCTAGGCTGCCACTCCCAATTACATGACCCAGATAACGCACTTTACCTTTGGCAAAGGTGGACTTGTCCACGTTGATAGTGAGGCCGGCTGTCAGGAGCTTGGCGAACAGTCGTTGCAGCTGGAGCAGATGTTCGCTCCAGGTGTTGGATGCTACGACGATATCATCCAAATAGGCGTAGGTGTTATCCAAGCCCTGGATGACGCGGTTGACAGCTCTCTGAAAGGTGGCCGGGGCATTACATAGTCCGAAAGGAAGGCGTTTATATCTGAAAAGTCCAAAGAGAGTGATAAAGGCAGATATTTCTTTGGCTCGCTCTGTTAGACACACTTGGTAATATCCCTTAAACAAGTCCACTTGGGACAAGTACTGGGCATTACCAATGGTATCAAGAATGTCATATATCCTTGGCAAGGGGTATGCATCCTTGACAGTCACATTATTTAACTTACGGTAATCCGTACACAGTCTCACCTTACCTTGGGGTTTTGGCACCAAGATACAGGGTGAGGCCCAGGGGGACTCACAAGGTGTAGCCAGTCCATGATCCAAGAGGTACTGCACCTCAGCACGCATGACTTCCTTCTTTCTAGGGCTGATTCGGTAGAAGGGTGGACGAATCGGCCGGGTGTCAGGGAGCAGTTGGATGTCGTGCTGGGTAACATTACACTCTTGTGGATCATCTCGGAACAACTTTTGATGTTCTTTGAAGATCTTGATGAGAGGTGCACTATGATTGTCCTGAAAATAATTGGGAAGATCAGTGAGGATTTCCGAATTAGAAAGCGCTGACTCCTTGTCAGTGCTTTCGGGAGGAGAAGCAGGGAAGGTCTCACTGTGGATGTATGGCTCTTTAAAGGAAGAGTAGTTAATCATGACAGTGGGAGGAGTACCGTTATATAGCTTCAGGAGGTTGACGTGGCACAACTGGGCCTTCCGCCGCCTATCTGGAGTCTCTAGAACGTAGTTGTGGTTGTTTCTGCACTCCTTGATGCGGTAGGGTCCTGAAAACCTGTTTTGTAAAGGAGAACCTTTGATAGGGAAATAAGCAAGTACGAAGTCTCCCGGTTTAAATTTCCTTACTTTGCTGGTCTGGTCGTAATGAGTCTTCATCCTCTCCTGTGCTTTCAATAGATTATCTTGGGCAAAACTGTGGACCCTCTCTAGAATGTGTTGTAGGTTTTGAAGAAACTGGGGCACATTCTGATGCTCACTGAAGGTGGCATCACGTAGAGAGTCTTTGAAAGCCTTGAGAGGAGTACGGCACTTACGTCCGTAGAGCATCTCATAAGGAGATACTCCTAGGGACTCATTGGGAAGACTTCTAAAGATACACATTATCAGGTCAATTTGCTTATCCCAATCCTTAGAGGTTACATTACAAAACTTCTTCAGGAGTGCTTTAATAGTCTGATGACTGCGCTCAAGAGAACCCTGTGAAGCAGGATGATAGGGGCTGGACAATACCTGTTTGATGTTGAACTCTTCCAGTGTCCTCTTAAAGAGATCACTGGTGAAGTTGGTGCCACAGTCGCTCTTAACCTCCCTTGGAAATCCATACTGGGTGAAGATCTTCAATAAGTGTTTCACAACCGTAGCAGCCGTAATGTTCTTTACTGGAACTGCTATGGGGAATCTGGTGGTAGGACACAGGATGGTTAAGATATAGGCGTTACCTGAACTGGTCCGAGGTAAAGGACCAACACAGTCTATAATAAGTCTGTGGAAAGGTTCTGCAGGCACCTGTATGGGAGTCAGTGGTGCTCTGGGAATAGAGATGTTCGGTTTACCTGCCATCTGACATGTATGACACTGTTTGACGTACTGTTTGACGCTATTTACCATACCTGGCCAGTAGTAGTCTTGACGGATTCCATGGTAGGTCTTGTTGAATCCGTAGTGGGAGAGTGCTCCGTGGGCCAAGTGTAGAATAGTGGGCCGCAGGCTGGCAGGAATCACTAGTTGTTCGACGTTGGCCCAATCGTCCTCCTCCTTCAGTTTACTGGGTCTATATCTGCGGTAAAGCAACTCGTTCTCTAGGAAGAACCCAGGAATACTGTCAGGTTGAGTCTCAGCCTGGAAAAATAATGGTGTCAAGGTAAGATCTTCCCTCTGTAACTTACGGAACTCCAACTTGGTCAGATTCGGGGGTAGTTTCTGAGGGTCTTGAGGGACAGCGGTAGCAGTAGAGTCAGCTGGCTGTGGTCGTGCAGCTTGTGCACGGGTGATCACTAAAACCGGAGGAGAAACTTCATCACTCTCTTGAACCTTTGCTGGAACATACTCAAAGATGGGATTATCCATTACAGAGGTACACACCTGGGGTTTGTCCATGACGATCAGGTTGGTCGGTTGCAGGTCTTCTGCCAAGTCGTTGCCCAGGAGAAGTTGCACTCCAGACATGGGAAAAGGCTTTTCCCTGATGGCGACTTGGACTTCTCCGGTCACGAAGGGACAATCCAGATAGACTCTGGCGAGTGGATAAGGAGTGGTAGCAGTGAGGTCAGTGATGAAGACAGTTTCTCCGGTGTAGGCGATATTGGGCACAGCCGACTTCAAAATAATCGATTGTAGAGCCGCTGTGTCCCTCAAGATCTTCAATTTGAAACGTCCCTCCGGATTTGAGCCGTTGGTAGAGACAGTTCCAGTATACAGGTGTTTACTGAAAAGAGAAAGATTATTACCATGAACACCAACATTCATCACAGGCTTACCGGACTTAGGAGGAGTCTGTTTGGGTTTAGGTGATTCGGTGTTTCCTTTGTATTGAGACTTACCACATTTATCTATGGTATGTCCATAGAGTCTACAATACTTAGTGTACAATTCCGAGCCAGCTTGATCGGTACTCACTTTCTCGTAACTGTACCACGACTTCTTACTGGAAGATGGTTCTGGTGTCAACCGATGGATGAGGCTGTAAGTGTCAGCCGACTTAGCACACTTTAGGTAGTCGGTTTCTTCTTTATCTGCTAAATATAGACGGACAGGAGGCGGCACACGCCTCAAGAATTCTTCAACTAGCATGAGGTTGACGAGTTCTGCAAAGGTAGAGACATGTGCTGCTTCCAGCCATTTCATAAAATATCTCCTTTTGGTATTAGCAAATTCGAGAAAGGTAGTGGTACTTGCCTTCAGGTGGTCACGGAATTTCCTTCGATAACTTTCGGTGGAGAGAAGGTAGGCGTCCAACACTGCTTGTTTCAGAGTCTGGTAGACATTCTCAGACGCCAAAGTACTGAGTATAACTGCAGCTCTACCTGTAAGATGTACTCTGAGAAGGGTTGCCCATTGGTCGGCAGGCCAACTAAGTTGATTAGCAAGGGTTTCAAAGGTGATAAAAAACACATCAACTTCTGTCTCTACGAATGGTGGCATTAACTTACTTGCATGTGATATATTGAAACTGACGGGAAGATTGGCGGTAGCTTGCTGACGTTGAGGGAGGTGTGAAGTTTCCAACGCGAATTCTCGTTGACGACATTCCATAGCCAGAGTTGCTTGTTGTTTGTCATGTTCGTGTTGCATCTCTAATTGGCGTTGTTTTGTTTCAAGCTGTACTCGTTCCCGCTCACGGAGTATTGCAATCTCACGTTCCTTGAGGGCGATTTCACGTTCTTTTTCTTCCTTTCGTATGGCAGCTGCTTCCCTTTGTTGCTCCAGGGCTTCTCTGTGCTGCTCGCGTTCGATCTTGGCCAGCTCTAGTTTGAGTTTCATCGTTGCCAAATCAGTTTTATCTGCAATAAAGTAAGTTTCGTGAGTTTCAGAGTCTATCTTACCTTTCTCTAAGAGATGATCCAGTAACAGGTTATGTATTTCATTTTTGTTGGCTTGGTAGAGAACTTCTAGTTGATACTCATGTGCAAGAGTTTGTAATTCAGTCCTCTTGGCACGACTTAAAGTCCCTATTTCACCTGCTGGATCTGCACGGAAAGCTTGGAGACGAAACATGGTGAAATTAGCAAATAAATGCACAACGAATATACTGTTGTGATATGGTGAATGTCAGAAACAGGACAACTTGGCAACTGGTACCTATCCTGTGGAACCGTTAACAATTAATGTTAATTTCAAGATGATAAATGATTAATAAATCAAGGTCGCAGGAAATCTTGTACCCGGTACTCATGTAAGAGGATAAGGGCAAGAAAATCCTACTAAACAAGCGAAACTGAGTTTCTAAAACAAATGAAACAGTTAATTGCCTCAAAAGTAAAATAGGTACTCCAAGAATGTAGGCATACCTTGCTGAGTCTCTATAGGACATAAGCAAGTTTTTCCCACTGAAATTAATATGATACTTACAGAATTAGCGAACTTTTGTGCTCTGAAAAAGAAGGCTAATTCCCTACCAATGTAAAAATCATCATCTCTGACCGACGTGTAGGGGTGCGAGGTGTCAACTGGTGACGAGAACTGCTGCTGAGGTCCCAATTCAGCAACTAAAGTTCGTGCGAGAGGAACTATGGCCCTCTTTATCCTCCTACTGTCAGATTGCAGAAGATTAGATGCACTTGACCCGGGGACAGACCACAGTACCAGGGTACCAATATGATGATCTGCCAAAAATATGAGAAATATCCTAGGGACAAAAGATGGTAAACACGAGTAATAACACGGAGGGAGAGATGACCAATTAAGAGAATGACTGAGGCCTACAGTCACCACGTAATCCAAAGTTGTCTCACCTTCACCATATGCTACTCTCGGAATGCACAATACACACAGCACCATATGAAAATAAAATTGAATATTGAAAATAGTGAAAAGCTACGTTACCAAAGCCAAATTCGCTTACCCCAAATTTACTACTTGACACCAGTACCTGAGTGAAGCTCCGTGGACAGGCCCCCACGTAATGTGACGGTAAAGCGTTGGTGTTCGGCTGTTTCAAAAGCTGGGGGCAGGGCTTTGTCACATCACAAAAAAAAAGAGAAAAGTTTGTCCTTTCGTCTGTGGTAAGGTAATGGGAAGACACACAAAACACAAGTATATAAACAATGAAATTTTAATTACTCTAGAAAACAAGACGTGAATAAAGGCAATCTCATAAAATGCAGGACAAGTCAACAAACAAAATAACATGAATAATCACTGGCAATGAAAAATTACACTAAGACAAGTAAGTTACAGTGATAGCAATATAAATTAATATGGGTGCTGGAATACTGGCTTCAAGCTGCCACCTCCCTTAGTACACGAAAGCCAAGGCTTAGTCTACCAGCGAGAGATGTCAACTCCAAGGAGCACAAAGATATTCTGACGAGTCTGGCGTGCTGCTGCCCAGACGTCGACTCTCGGTGGTGGTGGAGTGCAGGTGCGACGAGACACCAGCCAATCAGCAACAGGCAGGCAGAGGATGAGCAGTTTGCTGGTTACGGCAGGCTGTAGCCAGGTGTCGGGGTGTGCATGGTACGATTTGCTTCCTGGGCAAAACGTTTGGCGATACTGGTGGACGTATCTTCTATACAGTATCTTGTATGTTACGACGTAATGATGTAGGAAAGAGCAGGCTCAATCTCTCTTGAAAGAGATTATCGTCACACAATCCTCCTCATAATTTTTGCATCGTCAGCAAACATTGAGAGGAACGAATCTATACCCTCTGGGAGATCATTTACATATACCAGAAACAGTATAGGTCCAAGAACTGACGCCTGCGGGATTCCACTTGTAACGTCTCGCCAATCTGAGACCTCACCTCTCACACAGACTTGTTGTCTCCTGTTGCTTAGGTACTCCTCTATCCACCGGAGTACCTTCCCTTTCACTCCAGCCTGCATCTCCAACTTTCGCACTAGCCTCTTGTGTGGCACTGTATCAAAGGCTTTCTGACAATCCAAAAATATGCAGTCTGCCCACCCTTCTTTCTTGCCTTATTTTTGTTGCCTGGTCGTAGAATTCAAGTAACCCTGTGAGGCAGGACCTGCCATCCCTGAACCCATGTTGATGCTGTGTTACAAAGTTCCTTCGCTCCAGATGCTCCACTAGTTTTTTCGCACAATCTTCTCCATCAACTTGCATGGTATGCAGGTTTGGGACACTGACCTGTAGTTCAGTGCGTCCTGTCTATCCCCTTTCTTGTATATCGGGAGTACGTTAGCTGCTTTCCAAATATCTGGCAGTTCCCCTGTTGCCAGTGATTTGTTATACGCTATGGAGAGTGGTAGGCACAGTTCATTTGCTCCTTCCTTTAGTATCCAAGGGGAGATTCCATCTGGGCCTATAGCCTTTGTCACATCCAACTCTAGTAAACACTTCCTTACTTCCCCGCTGGTAATCTCAAACTCTTCCAGTGGTTCCTGGTTAGCTCTTCCCTCACTTATCTCTGGAATTTCTCCTTGCTCTAAGGTGAAGACCTCCTGGAATTTCTTATTCAGTTCCTCACACACTTCCTTGTCATTTGTAGTGAATCCTTCCGCACCTATCCTTAATTATAACGTGTTCCTTTACTGTTGTTTTTCTCCTGATGTGGCTATGCAACAATTTAGGCTAAGTCTTTGCCTTGCTTGCGATGTCATTTTCGTATTGTCTTTCTGTTTCTCTTCTCATCCTGACATTCATTCCTGGCATTCTGGTATCTTTCTCTTCTCTCCAGTATCCTGTTATTAATATACTTTCTCTGTGCCCTTTTACTTTGCTGCTTAGCTAGCCTACATCTCAATTAAACCATGGGTTTCTCATATTCATTTCTCTGTTTTCCTTTTGGACTTAGACAAACTTGTTTGCTGCGTCCTTGCACTTCTGCGTGATGTAATCCATCATATCTTGGGCCGTCTTTCCCCTGAGCTCTGTTTTCCTTGCTATATCTGTTAAGAATTTTCTTATCCCCTCATAGTTTCCCTTTCGGTATGCTAACCGTTTGGTTTCGGTATCCCTCCTCGAGTTCAATAACCCTTCTTCAATCAGGTACTCAAACACCAGTACATTGTGGTCGCTCATTCCTACTGGGTCCTTAAAACCGATTTCTATTATGTCGGAGTCGTTCAGAGTGAAGATTAGGTCTAATCTCGCTGGTTCGTCATTGCCTCTCATCCTTGTCGGTTCTCTGACATGCTGGGTTAAAAGTTTCTTGTCACCACTTCCAATAGTTTGGCTCTCCACTTATCCTCGCCTCCATGCGGTTCCTTGTTCTCCCAGTCAATCCTTCCGTGATTGAAGTCGCCCATGATGAGCAGGTGGGATCTAATTCTACAGGCAGCAGAGGCTGCCCTCTCAATTATAGTGTTAACTGCCATGTTGTTGTTTTCATACTCTTGACTGGGTCTTCTGTCATTTGGTGGAGGGTTATATATTACTGTTACTACTATTCTTGGTCCTCCCATTGTCATGGTGCCTGCTATGTAGTCTCTGAACCCCTTATAGCCCGGGATGGCCATCTCCTTAAAACTCCATTCCTTTCTCATGAGTAGGGCCACTCTGCCTCCTCCCATACCTTCCCTCTCTTTCCTTATTACTGTGTACTCCTGGGGAAACGGCATTCGTTATGATTCCAGAGAGTTTGGTTTCAGTGAGTCTGATTACATCTGGGTTCACTTCTTGTGCTCTTTCCCTTAGTTCACTTGTCTTGCTTGTGATCCCACCTATCTTCGAGTACATCACCCTGAAACTGACTCTCTTCTGCTTCTCATCTGGGGGGGGACCTTTGGGATCTGGGGTGAGTGGGAGCGGGGGGGGGGACCTGGCACGGGAGACTGGGGGAGGAGGGAGGGCTTGGGGGTTTGGGGGATAGGGGGAAGGTAAGGGCCTGGGTAATAAGGGGAGAGTGAGAGGGGGAGGGTTGGGGGGTTAGAGAGGGGGGTTGGGGGAGCTTGGGGGGAGGAGAGGCTTTGGGGGATAGGGGGGCTTGGGAGGAGAGAAAAGGGGGGAGGGCTTGGGGGAAAAATGAGGGCTGAGGTGGGTGAGGAAGAGGGGATGGTTTAGGGGGAGTGGTGGAGAGGGGAAGACTTAGGTGGGGTGGGGGAGAGTGGGGAGCTTAGGGGGGCGGGGCAGAAGGGAGGGCTTGGGGGTGGGAGAGAAGGGAGGGCTTGGGGGTGGAGGAGACAGGAAGTCATGTGGGAGAAGGGAGGGCTTGGTAAGAGTGGTGAGTGGGAGGAGGGGGGTGAGTGGGAGGAGGGGGGTGGGTGGCGGGAGGGTGCCCTAGGTGGGTACTTAGACACACACACTGTGTGTGTGTGTGTGTGTGTGTGTGTGTGTGTGTGTGTGTGTGTGTGTGTGTGTGTGTGTGTGTGTGTGTGTGTGTGTGTGTGTGTGTGTGTTTGTGAGTGTGTTTACTAGTTGTGTTTTTGCGGGGGTTGAGCTCTTTCGTCCCGCCTCTCAACTGTCAATCAACTGTTTACTAACTACTTTTTTTTTTTTTTTTTTTTTTTTTTTTTTTCCCACACCACACACACCCCAGGATGCAGCCCGTGACAGCTGACTAACTCCCAGGTACCTATTTACTGCTAGGTAACAGGGGCACTTAGGGTGAAAGAAACTTTGCCCACTTGTTTCTGCCTCGTGCGGGAATCGAACCCGCGCCACAGAATTACGAGTTATGCGCGCTATCCACCAGGCTACGAGGCCCCTGTGTGTGTATGTGTGTGTGTGTGTGTGTGTGTGTGTGTGTACTCACCTAGTTGTACTCACCTAGTTGTGCTTGCGGGGGTTGAGCTCTGGCTCTTTGGTCCCGCCTCTCAACTGTCAATCAACAGGTGTACAGGTTCCTGAGCCTATTGGGCTCTATCATATCTACACTTAAAACTGTATGGAGTCAGCCTCCACCACATCACTTCCTAATGGCAATTGTCAACCACTCTGACACTTAAATAGTTCTTTCTAATATCTCTGTGGCTCATTTGGGCACTCTGTTTCCACCTGTGTCCCCTTGTGCGTGTTCCCCTTGTGTTAAATAGACTGTCTTTATCTACCCTATCAATTTTCCTCAGAATCTTGAATGTGGTGATCATGTCCCCCCTAACTCTTCTGTCTTCCAGCGAAGTGAGGTTTAATTCCCGTAGTCTCTCCTCGTAGCTCATACCTCTCAGCTCTGGTAATAGTCTGGTGGCAAACCTTTGAACCTTTTCCAGTTTAATCTTATGCTTGACTAGATATGGACTCCATGCTGGGGCTGCATACTCCAGGATTGGCCTGACATATGTGGTATACAAAGTTCTGAATGATTCTTTACACAAGTTTCTGAATGCCGTTCGTATATTGGCCAGCCTGGCATATTCCGCTGATGTTATCTGCTTGATATGTGCTGCAGGAGACAGGTCTGGCGTGATATCAACCCCCAAGTCTTTTTCCTTCTCGGACTCCTGAAGAATTTCCTCTCCCAGATGATACCTTGTATCTGGCCTCCTGCTCCCTACACCTATCTTCATTACATTATATTTGGTTGGGTTAAACTCTAACAACCATTTGTTCGACCATTCCTTTAGCTGGTCTAGGTCTTCTTGAAGCCTCAAACAGTTCTCTTCTGTTTTTTTCTTTCTCATAATTTTAGCATCGCCCGCAAACATTGAGAGAAATGAATCGATACCCGCCGGGAGATCATTTACATATATCTGAAACAAGATAGGACCGAGTACAGAGCCCTGTGCGACTCCACTGGTGACTTCACGCCAATCGGAGGTCTCACCCCTCACCGTAACTCTCTGCTTCCTATTGCTTAGATACTCCCTTATCCACTGGAGCACCTTACCAGCTACACCTGCCTGTCGCTCCAGCTTATGTACCAGCCACTTATGCGGTACTGTGTCAAAGGCTTTCCGACAATCCAAGAAAATGCAGTCCGCCCAGCCCTCTCTTTCTTGCTTAATCTTTGTCACCTGATCGTAGAATTCAAACAAGCATGTAAGGCAAGATTTACCCTCCCTGAACCCATGTTGGCGATTTGTCACGAAGTCCCATCTCTCCAGATGTGTTATCAGATTTTTTCTCACGATCTTCTCCATCACCTTGCATGGTATACAAGTCAAGGACACTGGCCTGTAGTTCAGTGCCTCTTGCCTGTCGCCCTTTTTGTATATTGGGACCACATTCGCCGTCTTCCATATTTCTGGTAGGTCTCCCGTCTCCAGTGACTTACTATACACTATGGAGAGTGGCAAGCAAAGTGCCTCTGCACACTCTTTCAGTATCCATGGTGAGATCCCATCTGGACCAACAGCCTTTCTAACATCCAGATCCAGCAGATGTCTCTTGACCTCCTCTCTCGTAATTTCGAACTCTTCCAAGGCCACCTGGTTTACCTCCCTTTCTCCTAGCACAGTGAACCCACCTTGATCTATTGTGAAGACCTCCTGGAATCTCTTGTTGAGTTCACTTCACACACCTCTCTGTCATTCTCAGTATACCCGTCCTCGCCTGTTCGAAGTTTCAATACCTGTTCTTTCACTGTTGTTTTCCTTCTGATGTGACTGTGGAGTAGCTTTGGTTCGGTCTTGGCTTTGTTTGCTATATCATTTTCATAACTTTTCTCTGCTTCTCTTCTCACCCTGACGTACTCATTCCTGGTTCTCTGGTATCTCTCTCTGCTTTCTGGTGTTCTGTTATTCCGGAAGTTCCTCCACGCCCTTTTGTTCACTTTCTTCGCTTCCATACATGCCCTATTATACCATGGGTTCTTCTGTTGCTTCTCGGATTTTTCCCTTTGGGCCGGGATGAACCTGTTTACTGCCTCCTGACACTTTTGGGGTAACATAGTCCATCATACCCTGTACAGACTTGTCTCTGAGGTCTGTGTCCCAAGGTAACACACACATCCCAAGGTGTGTGTGTGTGTGTGTGTGTGTCTGTGTGTGTACTCACCTAGTTGTGATTGCGGTGGTTGAGCTCTGGCTCTTTGGTCCCGCCTCTCAACCGTCAATCAACAGGTGTACAGGTTCCTGAGCCTATTGGGCTCTATCACATCTACACTTGAAACTGTGTATGGAGTCAGCCTCCACCACATTGCTTCCTAATGCATTCCATTTGTCAACCACTCTGACACTAAAAAAGGGTTTTCTAATATCTCTGTGGCTCATTTGGGCACTCAGTTTCCACCTGTGTCCCCTAGTGCGTGTGCCCCTTGTGTTAAATAGCTTGTCTTTATCAACCCTGTCGATTCCCATGAGAATCTTGTATGTGGTGATCATGGCCCCCCTAACTCTTCTGTCTTCCAACGAAGTGAGGTTCAATTCCCGTAGTCTCTCCTCGTAGCTCATACCTCTCAGCTCGGGTACTAGTCTGGTGGCAAACCTTTGAACCTTTTCCAGTTTAGTCTTATGCTTGACTAGATATAGACTCCATGCTGGAGCCGCATGCTCCAGGATTGGTCTGACATATGTGGTATATAATGTTTTGAAAGATTCCTTACACAAGTTTCTAAAGGCCGTTCTTATGTTAGCCAACCTGGCATATGCTGCTGATGTTATCCTCTTGATATGAGCTTCAGGGGACAGGTCTGGCGTGATATCAACCCCCAGGTCTTTCTCTCTCTCTGACTCTTGAAGTATTTCATCTCCCAAGTGATACCTTGTATCTGGTCTCCTGCTTCCTACCCCTATCTTCACTACATTACATTTGCTTGGGTTAAACTATAACATCCATTTGTTCGACCATTCCTGCAGCTTGTCCAGGTCTTCTTGAAGCCTCAAGCTGTCCTCCTCTGTCTTAATCCTTCTCATAATTTTGGCGTCGTCAGCAAACATTGAGAGAAATGAGTCTATACCCCCTGGGAGATCATTTACGTATATCAGAAACAGGATAGGTCCAAGCACAGAGCCCTGTGGGACTCCACTGGTGACTTCACGCCATTCTGAGGTCTCACCCCTCACTATAACTCTCTGCTTTCTATTGCTTAGGTACTACATTATCCACTGGAGCGCCCTACCAGTTACTCCTGCCTGTTTCTCCAGCTTATGCATCAACCTTTTATGGGGTACTGTGTCAAAGGCTTTCCGACAGTCCAAAAAAATGCAGTCCGCCCATCCTTCTCTTTCTTGCTTAATCTTTGTCAACTGATCATAGAATTCTATGAAGCCTGTAAGGCAAGATTTACCCTCCCTGAACCCATGTTGATGGGTTGTCACGAAGTCTCTTCTCTCCAGATGTGTTACTAAGTTTTTTCTCACAATCTTCTCCATCACCTTGCATGGTATACAAGGTAAGGACACTGGCCTGTAGTTCAGTGCCTCTTGTCTGTCACCCTTTTTAAATATTGGTACTACATTAGCAGTCTTCCATACTTCTGGTAGGTCTCCCGTTTACAGTGACCTACTATACACTATGGAGAGTAGCAAGCAAAGTGCTCCTGCACACTCTTTCAGCTGCTCTTCTCACACTAACATACTCGTTCCTGGTTCTCTGGTATCTCTCTCTACTTTCTGGTGTTCTGTTATTACGGAAGTTCCTCCATGCCCTTTTGTTCAGCTCCTTTGCTTTCATACATTCCCTATTAAACCACGGATTCTTCCTTTGTTTCTCTGTTTTTTCCTGTTGGGCTGGGACAAACCTGCTTACAGCCTCCTGACATTTTTGGGTGACATAGTCCATCAAGTCTTGTACGGACTTGGTTCCGAGTTCTGTGTCCCAATGTATATCCCATAGGAATTTATTCATCTCCTCATAGTTTACTTTTCGGTATGCCAGCCCATTGTTTCCCAGTTCTTTTTTGGGGGGGATAATTCATAGCTCAACCAGGTACTCAAAGCTCAATACACTATGATCACTCATTCCCAAGGGGGCTTCCAACTTAACTTCCCTTATATCCGACTCATTTAGGGTAAATATCAGATCAAGCAAGGCTGGTTCATCCTCTCCTCTCGTTCTTGTCGGTCCCTTGACGTGTTGACTTAGAAAGTTTCTTGTTGCCACATCCAGCAGTTTAGCTCTCCATGTGTCTGGGCCTCCATGTGGGTCTCTGTTCCCCCAATCTATCTTTCCATGGTTGAAGTCTCCCATGATTAGTAGCCTGGATCCGTTCCTGCTAGCCACAGAAGCTGCTCTCTCTATTATTTTGATGGTGGCCAAGTTGTTTCTGTCATATTCCTGTCTGGGTCTTCTGACATTCGGTGGGGGGTTATATATGACTACTACTATAATTTTCTGTCCTCCAGTTGCTATGGTGCCTGATATGTAGTCACTGAAACCTTCACAGTTCTGAATTACCATCTCTTCGAAACTCCAACCTTCTCTTAGTAGCAAAGCTACACCACCTCCTCCTCTCCCTTCTCTCTCTTTCCTCACTACATAGTAGCCCTGTGGAAACACTGCATTTGTTACTGCGTTTGTAAGCTTTGTTTCTGTGAGTGCTATTATGTCTGGGTTTTCTTCTAGTGCCCATTCTCCGAGTTCACTTGTTTTATTTGTAATTCCATCTATGTTAGTGTACATTGCCTTGAAGTTCACTTTCTTCAGTTCATTTTCTTGTCCCTTTCTTGGCGAGCATTCTGCTGGTGTGGGAAGCTTTTCAGTGGGTGAGATGATCTGTGAGGTGGTTTGCAGGGTTTCAGGGGAGTTTGGGGTGAGGGGTGGGGGTTTCATGGAAGGGGGGACAGGTAGGGTGTGGGTTAAGGGGATAGGGGGGACATAGAGGATACGGGGTGAGGGGGGAGGAAAGATAGGGAGGGTATGGGATGAAGGGGGAGGGGGGAAAGGTGGGAGGGGGGACATGATGGGAATGGGGAAGGGATGGCAGGGTAAGAATGGGGTTTTGGGTGGGGGCTGGTAGGGTGAGGGGAAGGGAGGGTTTCTATGCAGGGTTGTTGCCCTCCCCTCTGGTGTTGCTGGGATGCTGGTGTTGGGTTCGCCACTTGTCTCTAGGCCTGTTGTGTTGGGCGCTGTGATTTCCTGGTTTGCTTCTCCCTCCCTGGGCTTCCTCCTTGCCTCTGCTGCCCTGGCTCTCTCCTCCTTCGTCCTGTCCCTCTGCAGGAATACTTTCTTGTATCCCTCCACATGCTGCAGTCGACTCTTCCTTTCGAGAATATCCTCCTTCGTGGTTTCGTTTATAAACATCACCTTTACAAGTCGGTTTCTGTCCTTGTTGTACCAGCCCATCCTGAAAACCTTCTCAATGTTTCGTTCAGCCCCTTCCATCTGTAACCCCTTCAGTAGCCCCTGTACTGCCTCTCTATCCTTGCTATTCCATTCTTGCCTGTTGGATCCTTCCTGTTCTTTGATGCCTACAACTACCACTGATCTTTTTCTCTCCAGCAGCTGAGTGGTGCACCTTGCTGCTTCCTGTGAGGTGGCTTCTTGCATCGCTGCCTCCCTCATTGTGTCCATTGCTTCTGAGCTCTTTTTCAGTATGTCTTCAAATGTTTCAGGTACAGAGGCATTTCCTTCCAATGTAACATTCCCACCTTCCCTTTGGATGATAATCTGATGCTCGGTCTCTTTATTTTTTTCTGTGAGGGATTTGACCTCCTCCCTTGCTGATGTCAGCTCACTTTGCAGGTTGTTAATTGTAATCCTCATTTCCTGCATCTCCTTCCTGAATTCCTCCAGAACTTGGGTTAACATGTCCCTCGTTTGATCACTTTGGCTGTTCCCTGTGTCCCTGTTGCGTCCACCTGCCATTTTGCCCTTGTCAAGAGAGAGAGAGAGCAAGAGAGAGAGCAAGAATAGTCCTAGTGTGAGTGGGTGTGGTGGGGGGGGGGGGTGTTTTGGGAGAGTGGGAGTGGTGGTGGGTGGGGGGAGTGTGTTGGGAGAGTGAGATGGGGGGTTAAGAGATGGGTGAGGTGTAGTCTTCAGATTACGGCGGGTGGGGGAGGATTAGCGGCTTATCTGGGTTCCCAGTGAGCTCACAGTTGCTGTCCCTGTTTCCTGTCTACCACGATTGTATTATTACGATTGTATTATTGAATGGAATGCAATAGTGTCTATGATATAATATTATATAAACCTTGTACACTGTTGGAGACTTATGACAGACACTTACCAGCCAGCCCCCCACAAGCACTCTAGGTGAATACACGGCGTGTCGTCGGTAATCCTGTGAGGTCTTCAGGTCTCCACGTGGGTCCCGGCTGATGCGACTGATGCTTCCTCAAGAAGTCGATCTTCACTAGCTATCTTCTCTAAATTCACTAAGATAATTGTGTGTGTGTGTGTGTGTGTGTGTGTGTGTGTGTGTGTGTGTGTGAGTTTGGCAGAGAGGGTGGGGAGAGGAAGGAGTGGGGGAGGGAGGAAGGAGAGGGGGAGAGAGGAAAGAGAGGGGGGGGGGAGAGGAAAAAGAGGGAAAGAAAGGAAGGAGAGGGAGATAGAGGAAGGAGAGGGGGAGAGAGAGGGAGGGCAGGGAGAGCGAGGAAGGAGATAGTGAGAGGGGAGAGTGTGGCTGTAGTGAAGAGTGTGGTTGTGGTGATCTCTTTGGTTGTGGTGAACATTATGGTTGAAGCGAAGAGTGTGGTTGTAGTGAAGAATGTGGTTGTAGTGGAGAGTGTGGTTGTGGTGAACCCTGTCGTTGTGGTGAACACTGTGGTTGTAGTGAAAAGTGTGGTTGTGGAGACAATTGTGGTTGTAGTGAAGAATGTAGTTTTTAGTAAAGAGTGTGGTTGTGGTGAACACTGTGGTTGTAGTGAAGAATGTGGTTGTGGTGAACTCTCTGATTGTTGTGAAGAGTGTGGTTATAGTGACGAGTGTGGTTGAGGTGAACACTTTGGTTGTAGTGAAAAGTGTGGTTGTGGTGAACACTGTGGTTGAAGTGAAGAGTGTGGTTGTGGTGAACATTGTGGTTGTAGTGAATAGTGTGGTTGTGGTCTGACGTCCAGAGTATAGAGGAGGTGTTAGATGAAGACATTCACTAATAATATGACAAAACAATTCTTACAGAGAAGTAACAGTTCATAATTGCGGTAAGTGTTATTCAACATTCATTATGTGCTGTATTGATGTATTTTTTATGTAGCCACATATGTTTCTTTTGTACAAATGAGAACCAAACTGAGTGACTGAAAAATATATGTGCAGTTTTGCATCTAATTGTCCCTATACTTATACCATACATAATGCAATTTTGGCAGAAATCAAAATGTTTTGATGTTTTCTATAAAATCCCATTTTAAAAAATGCGTAGTTTATTGGTCCTCTTCAGAACCACATTCTGTAAAGCACCAAAACAATATTTTAATTGCATTTCTTGCTCACGGAATTACATAAAGATCCGCGCTATTAGCTCTGTAACCCTATACATAATGTAGCTGTGAGTTTCCCACCCAATTTGTATTTTAGATGTGTATTTGTACCATATTTATTGAAGTTATGTATTCCCTCGTCCGAATGCATATTGTAGTTAAGTATGCAATGGTCCATGCATACCACCGATGTGGATGTCCTGACTGTATACATGCTTCATACATTTATTATGCGTCCCTATACATTTTGTTGCTGTTTATTCTCCATCCCTATACATACTACAGTTATTATTCCTCGTCTCTTTATATACTGAAGCTCCGTATTTCCTGTCCTATTACATACTGTAACTGTGTATTTCCCATCCCTATTGATACTGAAGGTGATAATTTCCCCTGTCTCACACGTATTGTTGTTGAGTATTCCTTGTGCCCCAAAATACTGCAACAGTGTAGTCTTACTCCATCCCTATACTTATACAGTTTTAATATGAATTATCTTGAGATCTGGAGATGATTTCGCGGCTTAGTGTCCCCTCGACCCGGTCCTCGACCAGGCCTCCTCTTCAACCGACTCTGTTCTCATATTCATCTGCCATCATGATGCATTGGTCAACCCAAAAGCTGGAGAACAGGTCAACGGGAGTCGAGTCATAAATACTCATACTGCGCCCAAGTAAAACAGAAACAAGCAACACTTAGTAGGCCAGCCAGAGGCTTAGGGCCTGCGAAGGAATATCCCTGGAAAAAAAAATAAAAAATCGGGAGTCGCTAATGTTACACTTAGTATCTAGGATAAAATATATGAAGGTCTGAGAGACTGGACCTATTGAGGTTGGCACGGGAGACGACTGTCTGGTGCTTATAGTGGACAGCCGTGAACCACAGGTCAGGAGGAGGGTGACTGCAGGGAAAGCGGTGGAACCAGGAGATGGAGGTCCGGAATGTAGATGAAACCAGGAAACATATGACAGTTCTCTCGCAAGGCTTAGCTGGTGGTGATGAGTCAGAGACATGAGGCCATCATGGGAGGCCACATGGGACACTGACTGACAGTGATGAAACAGGCACATGAGGCCATCATGGGAGGCCACATGGGACACTGACTGACAGTCATACAACAAGGGGGAGTACAAGAAGGTGAGTACAACTAGGTTAGTACAAATTATTGAGCACTGCTAGGTGAGATATAACTAGATGAATACAACTAGGTTCATACAACTAGTACTTCAACTAGTACTAGTGAATACTTCAAGATGAATACCGGTTTGTAAGTACTCTATGGTTATCTTGAGATGATTTCGGGGCTTTAGTGTCCCCGCGGCCCGGTCCTCGACCAGGCCTCCACCCCCAGGAAGCAGCCCGTGACAGCTGACTAACTCCCAGGTACCTATTTACTGCTAGGTAACAGGGGCATTTTAGGGTGAAAGAAACTTTGCCCATTTGTTTCTGCCTTGTGCGGGAATCGAACCCGCGCCACAGAATTACGAGTCCTGCGCGCTATCCACCAGGCTACGAGGCCCCTCTAAGGCCTGGTGAGTAAAGCTAGTTGAGTACAACTAGATGAGTATAACTAGGTGAGAACAAGTAGTGTGGCTAGGTTGTACAGCCAAGTGGCATTTTCGAGAGAAAATAGGCCAGGTGAGGTGGCCAAGGGGTAAGCGGTATGGCCAAGTGTGTGGCCAGAGGTGAGGAAGCATCGGTCAGTCGCCGCAGAATAGATAAGTGAGTGAGGGCTAACGCGGAATGTTCATAGTAGTTATTGCATTATTGAGTTAAAAACAGGTTTTTGACGATTCAAGTAAAGTATTCTGGGCAAATATTTCATACATTGGTATAATTTCCTTTCGCTGGGGTACACCAGGAGTGGGACAGGTCACGGAGGGCGCCGGGAGTATTGGTATTGTTCAGGATATTTATGTTGGTGTTGTGGGGAGTGTGGAGGTCAGTGGAGGTGTGTTGGTGTGGACACTGTGTGTGGCGTTGAGCAGATGGCGTGGTGCAAGGGCGTCGGAGGTGGAGTGGCGTTGGTAACTAGTGTGTAGCGATGCTGGTAGGGCGTAGTACACTCGGATGGGCGTTGGTGTTGTGGTGCATCGGCATCAGGTGGGGTGTGATGCTGTGTATTGGCGTTGGGACACCTGGGATACATTGTGTGTTTGTGTTGGTAGCCAGGTGTAGTGTCATGTGGAGTGACGTTTAGGCGTTAGGTGTAGACTGGTGCATGGGCATGGTAGCCTTGTGTAGTTTTTGGGCGTTTAGACAACTGGTGTAGAGTGTGACGTTGTTGAGAAAATGGTGGTGCATGGGCGCTTGGTGTGGCGTCGTGCATTGTGTCGTTGTCGGTACGATAATTATTGACTTAGCAAGGTCGGTGTGTTATGGCGCAGGGCTGGAAGGTGTGAGTGTAGGTGGACACACTCTGGGCAGATGATCCTAGACTGATGTGGTACAGCCGAGGTGAGCACTGCAAGGAAGGATGACCGTGAAGCTGTGATGTATCTACATCGTCCTGGGGTTGGTGCCCTGGGACGAGACGGCTGCATGGACCCGCGGGGACATGACCCTGGGGCTGGTGCCCTGGGACGAGACGGCTGCATGGACCCGAGGGGACATGACCCTGGGGTTGGTGCCCTGGGACGAGACGGCTGCATGGACCCGAGGGGACATGACCCTGGGGAGACGGCTGGGGGATGGTGCCCTGGGACGAGACGGCAGCATGGACCCGAGGGGACATGACCCTGGGACGGGATGGTGCCCTGGGACGAGACGGCAGCATGGACCCGAGGGGACATGACCCTGGGGTTGGTGCCCTAGGACGAGACGGCTGCATGGACCCGAGGGGACATGACCCTGGGGATGGTGCCCTGGGACGAGACGGCTGCATGGACCCGAGGGGACATGACCCTGGGGGTGCCCTGGGACGAGACGGCTGCATGGACCCGAGGGGACATGACCCTGGGGTTGGTGCCCTGGGACCCTGACCCTGGGGATGGTGCCCTGGGACGAGACGGCTGCATGGACCCGAGGGGACATGACCCTGGGGGATGGTGCCCTGGGACGAGACGACGATGGACGGCTGCATGGACCCGAGGGGACATGACCCTGGGGCTGGTGCCCTGGGACGAGACGGCTGCATGGACCCGAGGGGACATGACCCTGGGGATGGTGCCCTGGGACGAGACGGCAGCATGGACCCGAGGGGACATGACCCTGGGGATGGTGCCCTGGGACGAGACGGCAGCATGGACCCGAGGGGACATGACCCTGGGGTTGGTGCCCTGGGACGAGACGGCTGCATGGACCCGAGGGGACATGACCCTGGGGATGGTGCCCTGGGACGAGACGGCAGCATGGACCCGAGGGGACATGACCCTGGGGATGGTGCCCTGGGACGAGACGGCTGCATGGACCCGAGGGGACATGACCCTGGGGATGGTGCCCTGGGACGAGACGGCTGCATGGACCCGAGGGGACATGACCCTGGGGATGGTGCCCTGGGACGAGACGGCAGCATGGACCCGAGAGGGACATGATCCTGAGGTAGGAATCTTCGTTAATCTGGATGCCAGGATCACGTTAGCCCAGAGCAACGATGTGACATTGACAACATTCACCAGGCTGGACAGCTTGGGTTAGTCAGGGTCGGGAAGGAACTCTGACCTAGCAACCACAGGAGACGAAGACAGAAGAGATGTGATGCTGAAATAAACTTCTGATTAATTTTGTGGGTTGCATGTGCCATGAGTATATCATATAATAATATAATATAATATGTAGACAATCCATATATAATATGGAGACAATGTAATGTGTTAAAGATTAGGGATTTTTTGTGTTATATTTATACAATTAGGCAATATTATCTTTTATGGGATACTGCATTTATTTGTATTTTGTGAGGTGTTATGAACCTATATTATGAGCAGACACTACCAAATATCAAATTTGGTTACTTATGAGATATTATAAAATGTATCGGATGCATCATTCAGATCCAAGTACTTATATATTGTTCCGAGAAGCATATGTGGACAGATGCTGTTGTGAGTGTTTCTATTATAATATTTGAACTTACAAGTGTGCTCAGTCAGAAAGGACTGCACAATAACAGCACTTTAACTGCCAGACATAAGATTATACTTTAAAACTGAAAATCAAAGGAGAGAGCAGCCGCCGGAGTCCAAATCCTTGGTACTCCTACCCACTGGGTCGTTAAGCTCCTTCAACTGCTGAAGACAATTTCAAGGGTAGCTAAATGGGATCCAACACCAAATTTATAGCAGGAGTGTGTGGCTATGAAACTGGTTCGAATCCAGTAGCACGTGCTCAAGAGCAACGCAAGCAGTAGTTTAGTATGCGGCAGAGTAAATCTTGGGGGGCAAGATTATTGGAAGGTGTGGACATAAAGACACTTCTTGTTTGGTTACAATTAACATTTATTTACACTTAATACTAATACACGACACAACAATTTAACGTTACATTAATGTCCGAAGTGACACTATGGAAAGCTAATCACTTAACAAGTATAGTCGAACTTCCGTTCACACCACTCGCGGCTGAAACAAATTTATCTAACTGAACATCGGGTGCTCACTTAACTGCAAGATTGCAATTCAAAACAATTGCAGCAAGCAATTTGAAATAACAAGACAATGACAACAACAGCAAGACTTGTTGGAAATTTCCAACACCTAATATATAATCCCCTAATAAAAAAGGTTGTATTTCCTGTACTAGGCGTCGTAATCATCCAATACTTAAATACTAACATTTAGTACTTCAAGAAGCAATTATTGTACTAACGATTATATTTTTCTAATGCTACTAACCAATAGTGTAATAACATTAATTCATATTATACTGAGTAGTAAGTATACCGAAAGTTTCCTAGTATTCATAGCCGTGTTGCGTCAGCTCACATGACTGAGGAAAAACATTTACATTTGCGTGAATTGTATTAAATTATTCTTTATTTCAGCATTCTTTTACAAGAATTATTAGCTGATAATATATTCACCATTGATCCAGTTATATCATATTGTTTGCAGAGATCATTTTAAACAGTTATGAACTGTTATCAAAGGGCATTCATGGAGGAATTAATTTCCCTTTTAGCTTTTCGTCTATGTGAACTTAGTTTCATATTAAATCTCACATAGCGAGAATTTAATTAATATGAGCTTTCATATGAAAAACCTTGTCTTTATTATCTCGCATCGTTCAGCGAATTATAGTAGAATTTTACTCCGCTCCCACACTCCATGTTACCACGCATGCGCAAGCGGAGAAGGGAAGAAACAGCCATTATTCTCAGAGAGTGTCTGGATGCTCGCTAGAATTACCGCCTCTTTATTGCATCATCTTTGCTACTGCAGACGTTAGAATGTCGGAGCAGCTTCATCATTTCTCAGACACAGAATCAGCCAACTTTAAGTTCCTATATCCTTTTATTATTTGTGATCACAATATAATATTAGATAAGACGTTTGTCGTCATACAGCATGCCCACAAAATATAACAAGAGATTTATATTTCAGGCCGCTCACACATTGCAATTAGAAATATGTGTAGTATTATATCTCTTTAGAAAGTATTCACCTACTGCCCGTATTTCAGCCTGAGTCTTATTAGCAACAAAGGAGATAAGCCTCTACCTCAGTCACGTGTTCCCAGGATATCCTAATTCAACGAGTATCAATGACGTTCCTTGCCAGATGCAAGCTACTATTTCATCATACAGCTGAGCTCTTAATTCGTTCTTGTAGCTTCATGGAACATGTTTTTGATTAATTGAATGATTTATTATGATAAGAATTTAATTTATATATGCATTTCTTATTTCATCATTTATGAAATTTATTATACATTACATCCATTATATAAACTAACCTTATAGAATAACCGCACAAAATCTGTGATGGGAAGCGGCTTTAGAATTTATAGTTCATTTATTATATATTAATAGAATCTTTAGAATTTCTTTGCATTTAATCACAGAGTTCCATAAGCCACTGGTTCTCTCATTTAGAATAGAATTCTGGTCCTTCGAACATATTAGAATTATATATCATTTTATTAGTATTTATCTAAGAACCAGATTTCCCCACATATTTTATGGTCCTTATCAGACCGGATGAAGCAGAATTAATATTAATCTATACTTTAATTAGGAAGTATTATCAGGTGCTATCTTGAGATGATTTCGGGGCTTTAGTGTCCCCGCGGCCCGGTCCTCGACCAGGCCTCCACCCCCAGGAAGCAGCACGTGACAGCTGACTAACACCCAGGTACCTATTTTACTGCTAGGTAACAGGGGCATAGGGTGAAAGAAACTCTGCCCATTGTTTCTCGCCGGCGCCTGGGATCGAACCCAGGACCACAGGATCACAAGCCCCGCGTGCTGTCCGCTCGGCCGACCGGCTCGCCTGCTAGGATATAATCATAGAATTTATTGCAGCATATATGCCACACGCATAGAATCTACGGCAGTATTACCTGCCACTCGCATAGAATTTACGGCAGCATACCTGCTACATGCATAGGATTTACGGCAGTAGAATACCTGCCACACATATATATAATCATTCATAGTAGTGGGGTACTTGTTATATATAATTATCTGTAAATACTCTATATAAATCAAAATGATAAAAAAACAAAAACATAGCACTATCCTGAATTTGCACATCAGTAGTATTATAGTATATACCAACCAATAGAGGTAGGAATTTAGAATTGCATTGTACCGAGTAGTGTACAACTCTAGCCTAAATCATTATTCTTAGCCAACCAAGTTAGGTAGGATTACTAGTAGACTAGCATTGTACCAGGCAGTACAACCTAGTCAGCATTTAATATTGTGCAAACCCAAATCATGGTAGGATTTATCATTATTATACACGAATTGTGTTTCCATATCTTATTATATATTACTGTGTACATTTTGCAACCCGTTCTCGAAAATTCGTATAGTCAATATTGACTTATTAACTACGTGCATAGGTGATATACTAAACATAATAGATACCCTTAAAAAGCTTCATAGAAAAAAACCGACCTTACCTAACCTTGTTAGTATGTTAAGATAAGCATCTTAATGCTTCGTAATTACAATTATTACTTAACCTATACCTATAATAGGTTAAGTAACAATTGTAATTACGAAGCTATAAGATGCTTATCTTAACATACTAACAAGGTTAGGTAAGGTCGGTGTTTTCTATGAAGCTTTTTAAGGGTATCTATTATGTTTAGTATATCACCTATGCACTTATCTAATAAGTCAATATTGACTATACGAATTTGCGAGAACGGGTTGCATTTTGAGTGCTACTGAGTGTCACTAGCCATCCAACGCTGATAATGATGAGCTAAGCCTAGGAAAATCCTGTAGAGACATCAAAGTACTACTCAAATAATAGCTATTTACTGTTAGGTAGGTAAGCTAACCTCTACATGAGGTAGAATAACATAGCCTAACTAAGGAATTGGATACTAGGCTATCAGTAACCGTACTGGTTCCATGTATATATGAATCAGTACCTCAGTTATTTCACAACCAAATCGAACTCAGCAGATTGTGCATCAGCCAAAATGTCCTGCAACAGTGAATTGTATCATAGAACATACTTGCGTCAAAGTGGTCAAGTGACTCTACAGCTTGATAAGTGTGATCAGTCAGTTCAGTCAGGCGTCATAGCCCGAGGACTGAAAAACCTCTTAGAGGCAGCCAAGCAAAGGTTGCAAAGAACAAATGAGGCTGCAGATGACTATCTCAGAATCTTCATACAAGAAAATGCTGAGCTGGATCAGCTTGACGACTTTGCAGAAGCAGAGAATTTTGAGGAGGGTGTACATAAACGTCTATCCCAAAAACGTGTAAGGCTGAACCTCGATTCAGAGTAGATCCTTACAATGGGTCAATAATAGAGGATCAAACTTCATTCTCAACAGTCTCATCTAATACAGCTTCACCCAACACTACATCGACAGAAACTGAACAGTTTTCTGAACATTTATCCACATGTTCTATGGATTCAAAAAACTAAATTCATTAGGCTACAGAACCATTGTGCCTCCAAAGTGAACCTAAGGGTGAAACTGAAACTGAAGCTAAAATAAAGGCTGAAGCTGAATCAGTAACTTTGAATTAGAAGTGATGGTCTTAAGGATAAAGATAGAACTATCATAAATCTCATACCAGTTATTGGACTTATCTCGTCAAGAAAATGCCATCCTGACTGTGCAGGATATCATAGAAGGTTAGCATTTAGTCATGAAGAAGAAACAAGCAAACCAGCCACTTGTAGCCTATGCCAAATCTACGGAAAATGTACCCACATCAGATTGCTTAACTGAACCTCCTAAAGTGACATAGTCTTTAGGTAATATGGGTTCTAATAATTCATCTACCTTTAACAGGTTAAACACTGATTTATCAGTGAGACCTAAGAGTACAACAAGTACTCCTAAGAAACAAAACAGCAAGCATATGAAAGCAGCAAAGCCTTCACAACCTGTAGTTGCAGTTTCACCTAAACCGGTGACCCATAAACGGACTGAAGACCGAGGGTTATGTTTGTTTTGCCATCAAGATCATTCCTTATATAAATGTACAACTTATCCTAATAGAGACACCCGAGTCAGACGACTCAAACAGTTACACAGATGTACCAGGTGTCTCAAACCGCATAATGTAACCCAGCTGTGAGACCCCATTGAACACATGCAATAGGTGTTGAAGGGGCCAGCATCATGCTGCACTGTGCAAGTATGCTAAATCAAAGTATTCAAACCCCAGGGTGCGAGATAGAAAATCGACCCAAGTACAGTGCTGCAAGGTGCAAGCAAATAACAGCATGGATACCTACACAGTCAGCTCTTCTAAACCTGTAGTCCATATGTCACCCAAAGCTGTGACTCCTGCATCTACTACAGGAAGGAGATTCTGTCTATTCTGTCAAGAGAATCGTACCATTTATCAGTGTCAAGCCTTTCCTGATCGCGTTACCAGGATAAAGCGCCTCAATGAATTGCACAAGTGCTTAATGCAACATGATCCTATTACCTGCACCACCCCATTGCGCGTATGCAACAGGTGGCATCAGAATCAACATCATTCTGCATTGTGTGGAGTTGATAGGCCAAAATCGCCTAAACTCCAGGTGGAACAGGATATTTCCACCACTGTAAGCTACGACAAGAGGTTAAGGTGCTTAATACCAAGTCTCATAATAATGACTCATTACCTACTGCACAACTACAATTAAATAACAAGAATTCCAGGATCATTACAAGGTTACTCTGTTCAACCAGGGATCACAGAGAACGTTCAACACTCAACAAGCAGCTAAAAAGTTGAAACTCAAACCCTAGTGTAACGTGACATTGAACATAGCAGGATTCCTAACAGATACTGGACCTTAAGAATATGAAGTAATACAACCACTAGTACGCCTAGGCGGTTATGTCCGACCTGTCCAGGCCATAGTAGTTGATAACATCATATTTGACCTAAATGTTAAAGGTCTAGGGAACACAACCAGATTTTTGCAGAAAAACAGAATCAAACTGGCTGACAGCAAGATAACGTCTGTCCGCCTCACCGATGTAGGTCTATGAGTAGGGGCAGACTATTATTATCAGTTCATTACTGGAACAACACGACAACAGGGAATCAACCTGTTAAGGTCAGCAGGAGGCTACTTACTTACAGGTAGAGTCTTAAACTGAAGAAGCCTATGCCAGCTGACAACCAATACTAATCAGACAAGATTGAGTCTGGTACAATTAATGTTAGTCGAGATAGTTTCTATGGGTCTCAGAGGATAGTTAGCGATCAGTAGCCTAAACCGGTTCACATCACAGCAATAAAAGTCACTGACCCCACTGCAGACCCAGATCTATTCTCGATAGTGATAATTGACCACATTCAATGCTCATCGTATCTCATCGCATTTATCATACCTTAGGGTAAGTCTTCCAGAGAAGACCGTATTTATACCAAGTCATCTGGACTAGGATTTAGTGATCCAATTAATGTGATACACCTCCAAGGTTGTATCAGTTTTGTTTGAGCTGTTTCTCCTTTCTTGCCTCTGCCACCAAATATTCTTAGAGGCAGTTTGAAGAAGTATCTTAGCACAAGCAAAATTGAACTTTGGAATAGCCTGTAAGTGAACATTTACCAGAAGACTATCAGTAGTGAAACAAATAATTTCTCATAATAGAATAAACTCATACTCATCCTTTAAGTTATCATGTGCTTATTTATACCTGCAGAGAGTTATAGTACTGTAACTTAATGTGTATAAACAGAGTAGGTCTAGTGCTCATTCAGATTCTTTAGGTTGCTATATTTGTTTAGTTATACCTCTGGAGGGCTATAGCACTGTAGCCTAATATATATAATTCACATTTACCCTCTACTTAGGTAGATTAGGGAACATTAGTTAGGGTCAGCTGAGTGCAAGTTGAATCTGTGCTCACTAAAGCTACCCACTGACTACATTCATAGAGACTGATACCCATATACTCAGTTCTCTACTTTGTATAGAATTTAGCTAGGTTAGGAACTTAGTTATTATTATAGCATAGCCTAAAATACTAGTTCAGCAAGAATTATACCTTGGGCAACATTTAATTTTGCATAAATACATAGAATTCCTCGTTTGAAGTTGAGGTCATTTACGAGTCTCCAGTGATCAATTAGTGTCTATTAACTCATCTAGTTATACGTCACTGCGACCCTAGACATTGATCTCACTGTAGATTCAGTATCTCCTTGATCTCAAAGAGACATAAGAATAATTCATTAATTATTGCATAGATGAACCTGTGACAACAGATTATACTTATCACATGGATCCGGGACATTCGTTATGTACATACTAACGTAATTATATATCATCCACACAAGCTGAACTGCAGGCCATTCTGGTGTGTTTGGAGAAAGTACGTCATGACGACAAAGATATTTTTGTATTTGACGATAACCGAGGAGCACTTGATTCTTTAAACAGTCGAAATCCAGTCTTCATGTCCATAGTTGAGAATTTTATAACTTCAGGAAGAGGAACAGGTATGTCAGTACTAAACCATCAACTGCAACCAGTAATTTCTCCCCCCAGAGTTATGTTGGAAATTTCCAACACCTAATTACTAATCCCTAATGCAATAGGATGTATATCCTGTACTAGTTGTCATAATCATCCAATACATAATTACTAATATTTAGTACTTCATGAAGCAATTATTGTACTAACCATTATATTTTACTAAAACTACTAACCAGTAGTGTAATAACATTAATCATATTTTACTGTGTTGTAAGTATTCCAAAAGTTTTCTAGTATTCATAGCCGTGTTGCGTCAACTCACAGGACTGAGGAATAACTTTTACATTCACGAGAATTGGGTTAAATTCTTCTTTATTTCAGCATTCTTTTACAAGAAGTATTAGCTGATTATACATTCACCATTGATCCAGCTATATTACATTGTTTGCTGAGATCATTTTATAGTTATGAACTGTTATCAAAGGACATTCATGGAGGAATAAGTTTCCCCTTTAGCTTTTTAGTCTATGTGAACTTTGTTTCATATTAATTGTCACAGCGAGAATTTAATTAGTATTAGCATTCTTATGACAAACCTTGTCTTTATTATCTCGCATCGTTGAGCGAATTATAGTGGAATTTTACTCCGCTCCCACACTCCATGTTACTGCGCATGTGCAAGCCGAGAAGGGGAGACGCAGCCATTATTCTCAGAGAAACAGTGTCTGGAAGCTCGCTAGAATTACCGCCTCGTTATTGCGTCATCCTTGTTACTGCAGATGTTAGAGTGACGGAGCAGCTTCATCATTTCTCAGACACAGGATCGGCAAACTTTAAGTTCCTATATCGTTTTATTATTTGTGATCACAATATAATATTAGATAAGACGTTTGTCGACATACTGCATGCCCACAAAAAATAACAAGTTTTAATTCAGGAAGCTCTCACATTTCAATTAGAAATATGTGTAGTATTATATCTCTTTAGAAAGTATTTACCTACTGCCCGTATTTCAGCTTGCGTCGTATTGGCAAGAAAGGAGATAAGCCTATACCTCAGTCACGTGTTCCCAGGATATCCTGATTCAGCGAGATTCATATATCCATACCGTAGATAAGTGGCAAACTAGTTAGACATAAAAATATAGTTTAGTTTTCTATTATGAACACCACACCCATCTAGTGGGTGGATGGGGTTGGTTTGCCACCCGTAGATAAGTGGCAAACTAGTTAGACATAAAAATATAGTTTAATTTTTCTATTATGCACACCACACCCATTCATTGGGGAGCGGTGGCATGGTTACGGTCACTTGCTAGCAGTAAAACAGTAGGCAAACTTCACTGGGATTTTTTATAACTTTTGGCTGACACGTCAGCCTCACCTTTTCCTGGCCCGAGTTCAGAAGCAGCTAATGAAGAACTTAATGTCACATCAGAAGTGACATCAGTGTTTAGATCAAATCCCTCGTTTATAAGCATCTTGGAAAATCGAATGCCCACCGCATTGACATTAGAAGACGTGGAGCGAGCCGTCGGATCCAGGGAGATGCAGCAGGCCGTCATGGACCGGATCACTCCGTTAAATGTTCGCGCCAGCTTGCCTCGGTTCTCAGGCGTTAACACCACGATGAGGAAGATGCCTATCCCTCGCAGGCAGTTAAGGCTCGAGGGAATATACCACAGGTAATTATACCAAGCATGTGAGGGCTCGACGCTGTTGAATGCCACTAAGAAGGCCATCACCTCCATGAACCACATCGCCCCGGACCACATAACCATAATCACACCTTCCGTCAACCTGTGGGAAGAACACTGTGTAAGATAACCTATCGTTAATGTTCATGGCAAAGTTCAGGTGCATGTTTAGCCTAATGTAAGCCAAGTGATGTAGCCGAGGCGTATAAAGAATAATCGCTTACACCATATATAACAACAGTAAACCATATATTAAAAACAGGACCCAAATCTACCCGTTTTGTTCTTAAGGAAGCACAAGTATAAGATGATACAAGTATAGGTCAGGTAAATGAAAGTATTAACCTTATTAAAGTCTAAATATTATACAACATATATAAATTACAATTAGTTTTTAACATTATGAAGTAAAGTCTGCTATTAAAGAAAACTAATTCTTAACAGATTTCAATGGATTTGGTGCCACAATTATCACCAAAACAGGTTATTGTGCACGTTCAAATATGCTACAAAATTTGTCAATTACATATATATGTAAGTACATATATTTACATAATTGTAAATATGTAAACTTATGAGCCTGACAGCTGAGTGGACAGCGCTCGCCATTCGAAGTCCTAAGGTTCCGTGTTCGATGCCAGATGGAGGCAGAAACAAATGGGCACCATGCAACAACACGATGCTCAGGTAGTGTGCCTGACACCATGCTCAGGTAGTGCCTAACAACACCATGCTCAGGTAGTGTGCCTAACAACACCATGCTCAGGTAGTGTGTCTAACAACACCATGCTCAGGTAGTGTGTCTAACAACACCATGCTCAGGTAGTGTGTCTAACAACACCATGCTCAGGTAGTGTGTCTAACAACACCATGCTCAGGAAGTGTGTCTAACAACACCATGCTCAGGTAGTGTGTCTAACACTATGCACAGGTAATGTGTCTTACAACTCCATGCTCAGGTAGTGTGTCTAACACCATGCTCAGGTAGTGTGCCTAACAACACCATGCTATGGTAGTGGTTATCTTGAGGTTATCTTGAGATGATTTCGGGGCTTTTAGTGTCCCCGCGGCCCGGTCCTCGACCAGGCCTCCATCCCCAGGAAGCAGCCCGTGACAGCTGACTAACACCCAGGTACCTGTCTTACTGCTAGGTAAGAGGGGCATAAGGTGGAGGAAACTCTGCCCATTATTTCTCGCCAGCGCCTGGGATCGAACCCAGGACCACAGGATCACAAGTCCAGCGTGCTGTCCGCTCGGCCGACCGGCTCCCACCGGCTTTTCTTTAGTGTGATAAAAACACGATGCTCAGGTAGTGTGATTAACACCATGATCAGGTAGTGTGTCTAACAACACCATGCTCAGGTAGTGTGTCTAACATCATGATCAGGTAGTGTGTCTAACACCATGCTCAGGTAGTGTGTCTAACAACACCATGCTCAGGTAGTGTGTCTAACAACACCATGCTCAGGTAGTGTGTCTAACAGGTAGTGTGCTAACATCATGATCAGGTAGTGTGTCTAACACCATGATCAGGTAGTGTGTCTAACAACACCATGCTCAGGTAGTGTGTCTAACAACGCCATGCTCAGGTAGTGTGCCTAACCCCATACTCAGGTAGTGTGTCAAACAACACCATGTTCAGGAAGTGTGTCTAACAACACCATGCTCAGGTAGTGTGTCTAACAACACCATGCTCAGGTAGTGTGTCTAACATCATGATCAGGTAGTGTGTCTAACAACACCATGCTCAGGTAGTGTGTCTAACAACGCCATGCTCAGGTAGTGTGTCTAACACCATGCTCAGGTAGTGTGTCTAACAACTCTATGGTCAGGTAGTGTGCCTAACCCCATACTCAGGTAGTGTGTCAAACAACACCATGTTCAGGAAGTGTGTCTAACAACACCATGCTCAGGTAGTGTGTCTAACAACACCATGCTCAGGTAGTGGGCCTAACCCCATACTCAGGTAGTCTGTCTAACAACACCATGCTCAGGTAGTGTGTCTAACAACAGAATGCTCAGGAAGTGTGCCTAAATACACCTTGCTCAGGTAGGGTGACTAACAACATCATACTCAGTTAGTGTGCCTAACAACATCATGTTATGTAGTGTGACTAACAACACCATGCTCAGGTAGTGTGACTAACAATACCATGCTCATGTAGTGTGACTAACAACACAATGCTCAGGTAGTGTGACTATCAACACCATGCTCAGGTAGTGTGTCTAACAACATCATGCTCAGGTTGTGTGTCTAACACCATGCTCAGGTAGTGTGACTAACAACACAATGCTCAGGTAGTGTGACTAACAACACCATGCTCAGGTATTGTGACTAACAACACCATGCTCAGGTAGTGTGTCTAACCACAAATGCTCAGGTAGTGTGTCTAACAACTCCATGCTCAGGTAGTGTGTCTAACAACATCATGCTCAGGTTGTGTGTCTAACACCATGCTCAGGTAGTATGACTAACAACATAATGCTCAGGTAGTGTCTCTAACAACACCATGCTCAGGCAGTGTGAGTAACAACACCATGCTCAAGTAGTGTGTCTAACAACACCTTCCTCAGGTAGTGTGACTAACAACACCTTCCTCAGGTAGTGTGAACAACAACACCATGCTCAGGTAGTGTGACTAACAACACTATGCTCATGTAGTGTGTCTAACAACACCATGCTCAGGTAGTGTGTCTAACCACACATGCTCAGGTAGTGTGACTAACAACACTATGCTCAGGTAGTGTGAGTAACAACACCATGCTCAGGTAGTGTGACTAACAACACCATGCTCAGGTAGTGTGACTAACAACACCATGCTCAGGTAGTGTGACTAACAACACCATGCTCAGGTAGTGTGACTAACAACACTATGCTCAGGTAGTGTGACTAACAACACCATGCTCAGGTAGTGTGAGTAACAACACCATGCTCAGGTAGTGTGACTAACAACACCATGCTCAGGTAGTGTGACTAACAACACCATGCTCAGGTAGTGTGACTAACAACACCATGCTCAGGTAGTGTGACTAACAACACCATGCTCAGGTAGTGTGACTAACAACACTATGCTCAGGTAGTGTGAGTAACAACACCATCCTCAGGTAGTATGACTAACAACACAATGCTCAGGTAATGTGACTAACAACACCATGCTCAGGTAGTGTGAGTAACAACACCATGCTCAGGTAATGTGACTAACAACACCATGCTCAGGTAGTGTGACTAACACCACCATCCTCAGGTAGTGTGACTAACAACACCATGCTCAGGTAGTGTGTCTAACCACACATGCTCAGGTAGTGTGACTAACAACAATATGCTCAGGTAGTGTGTCTAACCACACATGCTCAGGTAATGTGACTAACAACACCATTCTCAGGTAGTGTGACAAACAACACCTTCCTCAGGTAGTGTGACTAACAACACCATGCTCAGGTAGTGTGACTAACAACACCTTCCTCAGGTAGTGTGAGTAACAACACCATGCTCAGGTAATGTGACTAACAACACCATGCTCAGGTAGTGTGACTAACAACACCATGCTCGGGTAGTGTGTCTAACCACACATGCTCAGGTAGTGTGACTAACAACACCATGCTCAGGTAGTGTGTCTAACCACACATGCTCAGGTAGTGTGACTAACAACACCATGCTCAGGTAGTGTGTCTAACCACACATGCTCAGGTAGTGTGACTAACAACACCATGCTCAGGTAGTGTGTCTAACCACACATGCTCAGGTAGTGTGACTAACAACACCATGCTCAGGTAGTGTGTCTAACCACACATGCTCAGGTAGTGTGACTAACAACACAATGGTCGGGAAATACTCACAGGTTTTGGGTCCGGTGGGAGCGAAGTCCCGAGTGTCGAGAAGTGACAACGGTGTGGCCGTCCTCCGCTGTCGTGCTCTCCACAATACCTACCAATGGTGGTAGTTGTAATATGAAAATATATGCATATACACATAAGACATCTCTACACAGTCTAAATTCTTTATCTCAACAACTCCTATAAATACACAAATTATGTAATTGGTCATTCATCAACATAAGTTAATCACATCAACCCATTAATAGTTATTTTTACTACAAAAACAAAATAAATTACCAATTTAATTTACAAAAAACTATTTACTACAAAAACAAAAAAACGGCTAACATACTTACGAAAAACTCCCCAGCCACCAAACAGAACGCCTTGAAGGAAACCAACGTCGTCTATGCTTTCATATGCCCGCTTGGGGACTGTAAGCCCCAAAGAACTCAGTATATAGGCAAGACAACAACGTCTCTTTCTAGGCGATAAACTATGGTGAAACAACAGGGCTAAATCAAGGAACATATAATCTCTCCTGACAACCAGACCATCACCAGAGAAATCTTAAAAAGCAACACAGAAATCATTGATAAATACAGCGATAGCAGGAGACTCGACATCAGTGAAGCACTACACATCAAAAAGTCAACACCAGAAATTACAGCCAATTAATACACAACAATCTTCTACCAACTTCAAGACCACGAACCAATATGGAAGCAGCAAGAGGAAGTATGGGCCAATAGGCCTTCTGCAGTTACTTCCATTCTTATGTTTTCAAACCCAATTATACCCATTGTTTCGTGTTCTATCTTGTGCATGTCACCTCACCCAAAACTTTTGTGCCATACCACCTCACAAAAACAAGTATAAGTATGAATGTATTTTGTGTGTAAACTAAGTCTCTGAAAAAATAATAAGGAATTACGAAACGCGTTCTGGCGTCAGACAATAAATAAAAATGAATTTTGGAGAATTGATATTTCAATTACCATCGACAGTGAAGAAAAACATAAGAAATATTGAGAAAATTCGTGTTAGAATTATGAATCTTACCTTTTCGTTCATATTCAACAACAAATATACATACATACATACATCATACTGTATGTATGTATGTAGAACGTCATAGGTTAGGTGAAGTTAGGTTAGGTTAGGTTAGGTTGGGTAGGTTGGGTCATATATCTCCGTTAGTTGTAACTTAAATAATTTTAAAAAATTAACTCATATTTAATGAAATGGATAGCTTTATCATTTCATAAGAAAAAAATAGAAAAATATTGAAATTCAGGAAAACTTGGCTTATTAGGGAAATCGGGCCTTGCATAGTTCATGGTTCACATAAGATTTGGGTGCAATTCACATAAGAATAGAGCGACCTACCATGAACACCCAAATCACGGAACTATTTACTCTACCCACCATGAGAGTAAGGACAAAACAAGAACATATCGATGCCAACACAGAAGACAATGTCCAACATAACAGGCCAATTACACTGGATTAATCTTTGTGTTTGGATAGGAGATGCCTCGTATGGGCCAATAAGCCTTCTGCAGCCTCTATGTTTCATCTCACATTTATCCCTTATGTATCCCCCCATGTTTCACCTTCATTGTATTATCACCTGACCTAATGCGGGTATAAAATCAACTAGTATTGTAAGATCTGTTCACTTGAGAATGAACCATGGAGGTTCGAAACGTCGTGCAAATTATACAAATAAGTGTAATACACTCTATAGTAAATCACTTCTTTTCTTCACCTTAAAAGTACGAAAATGAGTTTTGGAGAACTGCTATTTTAATTAAGCCCTGATGCTAAGAAAATAGTTAGAGGGATAGAAGCCCTAAACCAGAAAATAATAAATACAGAATATGCGGTCATATTCAATGAAAATATATATATATATATATATATATATATATATATATATATATATATATATATATATATATATATATATATATATATATATATATATATATATATATATATATATATATATATATATATATGTGTGTGTGTGTGTATATCACGAAAATAAACACGTGATTAAGAATGTGACAATGTCAGACCACGGTGGAAAAATGAAACAGGAAATTTCCTTAAGTACTTTCGTATATTAAATACATCTTCAGAAGGTCCTTCTGAAGATGTATTTAATATACGAAAGTACTTAAGGAAATTTCCTGTTTCATTTTTCCTCCGTGGTCTGACATTGTCATAAGAACATAAGAACATAAGAACAAAGGTAACTGCAGAAGGCCTATTGGCCCATACGAGGCAGCTCCTATTCTATAACCACCCAATCCCACTCATATACTTGTCCAACCCGTGCTTGAAACAATCGAGGGACCCCACCTCCACAATGTTACGCGGCAATTGGTTCCACAAATCAACAACCCTGTTACTGAACCAGTATTTACCCAAGTCTTTCCTAAATCTAAACTTATCCAATTTATATCCATTGTTTCGTGTTCTGTCCTGTGTTGATACTTTTAATACCCTATTAATATCCCCCCGGTTATGTCCATTCATCCACTTGTAAACCTCTATCATGTCACCCCTAACTCTTCGCCTTTCCAGTGAATGCAACTTAAGCTTTGTTAATCTTTCTTCATATGAAAGATTTCTAATTTGGGGAATTAACTTAGTCATCCTACGCTGGACACGTTCAAGTGAATTTATATCCATTCTATAATATGGCGACCAAAACTGAACTGCATAATCTAAATGGGGCCTAACTAGAGCAAGATATAGCTTGAGAACCACACCAGGTGTCTTGTTACTAACGCTGCGATTAATAAATCCAAGTGTCCGATTTGCCTTATTACGAACATTTATGCATTGATCCTTTTGTTTTAAATTCTTACTAATCATAACTCCCAGATCCCTTTCGCAATCCGACTTCGCAATCACAACACCATCTAGCTCGTATCTTGTAACTCTATCATCATTACCTAGCCTCAGAACTTTACATTTATCAGCATTAAACTGCATCTGCCAATCCTTTGACCATTTCAAAACCCTATCTAGATCAACTTGAAGTGATAGTGAGTCCTCCTCCGAATTAATTTCCCTACCGATTTTCGTATCATCGGCAATTTTGCAAATGTTGCTACTCAAACCTGAATCTAAATCATTTATATATATTATAAACAACAGAGGTCCCAGGACAGAGCCTTGAGGCACTCCACTTACAACATTTTCCCACTCTGACTTGATTCCATTTATACTAACTCTCTGTTTCCTTTGGTATAGCCATGCCCTAATCCAGCTTAATATAGCACCCCCAATACCATGAGACTCTATTTTTTTAATCAGTCTTTCATGTGGCACTGTATCAAAAGCTTTGCTAAAGTCAAGGTATACAACATCGCAATCCTTACCACTATCAACTGCCTCAACAATGCTAGAATAAAAAGATAACAAATTTGTTAAACATGAACGGCCATTTATAAAACCATGTTGCGACTCAATTATTAATTTATGTTTTTCAAGATGAAGACGAATTTTATTTGCTATTATAGATTCGAGTAACTTTCCCACAATAGACGTTAGGCTAATTGGTCGATAGTTAGACGCAAGTGATCTATCTCCTTTCTTAAAAACTGGTATCACATTAGCAACTTTCCAAAACTCTGGCACTCTGCCTGACTCTATTGATTTATTAAATATGGTTGACAGTGGGTCACAAAGCTCCTCTTTGCATTCTTTAAGCACCCTAGCAAACACTTCATCCGGCCCTGGGGATTTGTTTGGTTTGAGTTCTACTATTTTTTTTACAAGTTTACAAGTGGTTTACAAGTGGATGAATGGACATAACTGGGGGGATATTAATAGGGTATTAAAAGTATCAACACAGGACAAACACAGGTGTTTGTTTGGGTTTAAACTGTTAGTAGATAGAGGTATGGGAATTGATTTGGAGGTAGGAGGTAATAAAAGTATGTGTTTGTGGGAGAAAGGAATTGGCAAAACGACCAGGGAAAGAGAAGGTCCGCAAAATAACAATTCACTTAGGGTATATTACACTAACAGTAGAAGTCTAAGAAATAAAATTAACGAATTAAATGCTCTTGTCTGCACAGAAAAAATAGATATTATTGCACTTACCGAAACGTGGATGAATGTAGAAAATAGAGAACTATTAGCTGAATATCAAATATATGGATTTAAACTATTTCACACAGATAGATATATTAGACGAGGAGGTGGAGTAGCCATATATGTTAGGGACAATTTGAAATGTAGTCTCAAAGAGGGAATCAAAACAGAGCCACACACAGAAACTATTTGGATTGAATTAACGAAAAAGCTAAATAATATTATAATAGGAGTAATATATAGGCCACCAAATTTAGACAGAATGGAAGCAAAGCATCTATGGGATGAAATATCTAGAGCATCTAGATCTAACAGTATTTATGTCATGGGTGACTTTAATTTTAGCGGAATAAACTGGTTGAACAAAACAGGGAATAGTGAAGCAGAAGATTTTCTAGAATTAATTGACGATTGCTTTCTTACGCAACACATTAAGGAACCAACACGGGAAAATAATATTTTAGATTTAGTGTTAACTAACAGGGAAACGCAAATTAATGACATCGAAATAGGGAGTGAGCTAGGGAGCAGTGATCACAAAGAAATCAGATTTAGCATAGAATGGAATAGACCAGTAGGAGAAAATTCTGTTAAAGTGCCAGATTTTCGAAAAGCTGATTTTAATAGCCTAAGAAATTTTTTGGGTCAAATTGATTGGAAAGTCTTGGGTATGGGGTGTGGGCCGGTCTTGGAGCGAGACATGAACCCAGCGATAGGTGACTTAAATGGGGATTTCGATGTGGATTCAATATATAACTTATTTAAGAATATTCTAAACAAAGCACAGGAACGTAGTATACCATACAAATTGAATAGATCGAATACTAATGACCCAAAGTGGATAACAAAGAATTTGAAGAACCTTATAGGTAAAAAGAGAGCTTGGTACAAAAGGATTAAAAATGGGGAGGTCACTTTAGAACAGGAATTCGTACAACTGGTTAGAAATGTTAAAAAAGAGATAAGGAAAGCAAAAGAAACTATGAAGTTCGCATAGCAGGGCAAGCAAAGACAAATCCTAAAGGGTTTTTTCAGTTATATCGTACTAAGACTAGGGAAAGGATAGGTCCATTAAAAACTGAGACAGGTCAAATAACAGATAGTGATGAAGAGATGAGTAGTATTTTTAATAAATATTTTGTATCTGTATTTACTAAAGAGGAACTTAACAATATGCCTTCAGCCGAACAAGTCTATGTGGGTGGGGACGAGGACAGGTTGACGAGTTTAACAGTTACCAGGGAGGATGTTCTTAAACAAATAGTAAAACTCAAACCAAACAAATCCCCAGGGCCGGATGAAGTGTTTGCCAGGGTGCTTAAAGAATGCAAAGAGGAGCTTTGTGACCCACTGTCAACCATATTTAATAAATCAATAGAGTCAGGCAGAGTGCCAGAGTTTTGGAAAGTTGCTAATGTGATACCAGTTTTTAAGAAAGGAGATAGATCACTTGCGTCTAACTATCGACCAATTAGCCTAACGTCTATTGTGGGAAAGTTACTCGAATCTATAATAGCAAATAAAATTCGTCTTCATCTTGAAAAATATAAATTAATAATTGAGTCGCAACATGGTTTTATAAATGGCCGTTCATGTTTAACAAATTTGTTATCTTTTTATTCTAGCATTGTTGAGGCAGTTGATAGTGGTAAGGATTGCGATGTTGTATTCCTTGACTTTAGCAAAGCTTTTGATACAGTGCCACATGAAAGACTGATTAAAAAGATAGAGTCTCATGGTATTGGGGGTGCTATATTAAGCTGGATTAGGGCATGGCTATACCAAAGGAAACAGAGAGTTAGTATAAATGGAATCAAGTCAGAGTGGGAAAATGTTGTAAGTGGAGTGCCTCAAGGCTCTGTCCTGGGACCTCTGTTGTTTATAATATATATAAATGATTTAGATTCAGGTTTGAGTAGCAACATTTGCAAATTTGCCGATGATACGAAA